>JAQGBY010004862.1:0-15723 GCA_034698785.1 Mycogona germanica | reverse complement strand
AAGGTGTCGGCCGGAATCGAAACCGCGATCACGGGCTTACGAGGCGAACGCGCTACCTCTCTGCCACCGACACCTCCTTCCTCTCACTTTGTTTCATGATGTACGTTCCTTATCATATTCATGACATCGGCGTGCACAGACGGAACACAACAGAATTCAGACTTCATGCGTTCTGGGATACGATGAGACGTATCTTCTTTCATGGACACAAAGAGAGAAAAGTTCGACTCGTCGTAACCCAGACTGACTGTGGCTCGACGGTCCCGGGTTCGATTCCCGGCACGGGTTGTCGAATATTTCGATCCCGGAGTACTGGAGAAAATGTGCCCTGACTGACTGACATAATGCCTAAGCACCGAGAGGGGTACAAAAATCCTGTAGTGCAGCAGTGACTACAGTGAATTAAAAATAAACGACACAAAAGGTGTTGCATGTTCTGTTACCTGAAATTCACGAGTTAGTCCTGATTTCGATTTCGAATAAAGTTAAAACATTTGACAGGATTAACCGCTTGCAAGACCATAATATGGACATAATCACAAAGTAAATTTTATATGGAGATAATTTTTTAATTTACTTATCCGAAATATCGTTGTGTCCTTGTGTAATGTAACACATTAGTGTTATTGAATCAAGTGGATCAGGTGAAATATTTGGGAATCGATATTGCTCCAAATCTCTCTTGGATCTTGTATCTTGTATCAAATAAAAGGACTTTTTGCATATATGAAAACAAGTGGTAATCATATATGGAAACAAGTGGTAATTATACATGATCATATATGTATCATATACGATTACCACTTGTTTTCATATAAGATTACCACTTGTTTTCATATAGGAATATTTCAGGTCTGCTATTGTGCGACACGCGTTTTTAAAAATGGACTGCACAGTTTCCATGTATTTGCATTCCATATATTCGCATCATATATGGAAACCATGCAGTCAATTTTTAAAAACGCGTGTCTCACAATAGCAGACATGAAATTTTCCTTTTTGGTAAGAGATGTGATGAGGGATTGTAGTTGTCCGGTCACTAATGTAGACGTTCGTGTGGCCCAGTAAGTAAAGTATCCAAATTTTAAATATCTTCAAATTGTTTCGGTGACTATGACGGAGTGTAGCGTTGGTCAGCGAGGAAGTATTTTCAAATATCCACCATTTCTGTACCTGTCGGATTATGTTCTATCCTAGCAAGAAGGCTAGCTTCTCCATAATTCACTAATGTAGAGTCAAACCAAACACTCACTTCACTTTCAATGATCATGCAATCCAAATTGTAGAAACAAACTGTTTTATTTATTTATGACGGACTGCGGTTCGGCGGTCCCGGGTTCGATTCCCGGCGCGGGTTTTGGCTCGGGGTACTGGTGAAAACGTGCCCCTCACATTGGGCCTAAGCTCTGAGAGGGGTACAGAATCTTCCTGTTGTGATCCGTCGCTTCAGTGAATTAAAAAAAAAAAAAAAAAAAAAAAAATTCAACACCAACTATGGTACTGATGTATTACAAACAGTAATAGCGCAAAAGTAATCGAATAAAGTGTGCAAACAACTAACGCGGGACTTACAACGTTTCAATTAAACAAACACAAAGTCAAATCGAGAGCGCATCCATCTTTTCGATCTTTTTCTTCTTAGCGTCTCCCCTCTCTTCCCACTCTCCTATCGTCTCACTCACTCTCTCTCTCTCTCTCCGGTGGTATTCGCTCCTTTTATTTTCTCTTCATTTCTTTCCCTTCAATGTGTAACTTTCTCCCGTCCCACCAGGTTAACGGGAATGAGGTAGCTCGATCTGCTGAGCGGATCTAATACTGATCAGCTCTCGTCTTCCCCTCCCCTAGCCTGACACGTGCCTCTCGTTCTATGCCACTCCTGCCATGCCGACCATTGCTTCTCCCTCTTTCGGAGCCGGCTCCCCCGACACCCCCCCACACTCGATGAAGTTCCCTCTCGAACTAGTTACTATTTTTCAAAATTGATAATATCGTGAATCCCCTCTGCCCCTTTTCCCGCACACCACTTCTCGCTCTTCTCTCTCACTCCCATTCAAGTGCATCTCGTCCTCGCCATGCTGGCACCCTCGCTGACCTTGGCACGCGTCCGTATATATATATATATATATAGTGTACATGTCTGTCGTGTGTCTCCCCTTGCCACATCAATAATACCATATTCATATATGGTACCATATTTAAATACATATATGGTCATATATGATTACTATAGTCATCATATATGGCCATATATGACATTTTTGTAAGGGTATTACGGGGGTGTACTCTGATTAGTGATGACTACTACTTTTACCCAATCACCCCTGTTGCAGTTCGATGTCAGAATGCCGGTGCACATGTTTCAGATAATATGTTCGATAATTGACTTGTCTCACAATATGTTAACGAATTTCTGTTTCAGGAATTTTATTCTATACTGGCCTTGTTGCATCTTGGTGTGGCCCGTGAGGAGGCAGAACGTGTCGACAGCTTACGCTATGCATGGCAAAAACTGAAGGCACAAAGTGACGATGTTCAGGATCTTCTGCAAGACATCCATCCACACTTCTATAGCAATCTCCGCAAGGACATTGTCCAGTTTCACGATAACTGTCAATTCTTTTATAAGGACTATGTTGAGGTTCGTCATGCTCTATGTTTGCTATTCTTCCATGCTCTGGTGCCTTTTGTTCGATGCTTTTGTTTGTTGCTTTTGCCGTTGTATCAATTTAATATAGTTCATGTATATTGCAACACAAATTGTCTTTCTCACGATGAATTCTAAGATTAGGCATTTTTTTTAATACAGAATGGTCCCCTGTGTCCAGACTTAGCTCCAAAGGAAGCCCACGAGCGTCTTCTAAATTTTCAGGTACATTTCATTTTACTTAAACCATTAACCATTGTTTACAAGGCCACCTCGCATGAGCAAAGTTGGATGGCAGCGTTGATTGCGCGGTGGACTCATAATCAATTTTCAAAAAAATCGTGGCAAATATTTACCAATGCAGCAATGTAGAGCGCGCGTCATTTGAGAGAGCATAATCCGTAGATATTGTAAGCTGCACACATACGTAGTACCAGTATCGCCATTCGTTAACAGCTCCTGACAACATGAGCAGAAGGGGCAAAACAATGCTTGTTTGCTGTGCTTTTGAAGTAAAAATGGCTGCCCTCATAAAATAGTCAAACGTATGTGATCCGGCAGCTGCCTGTAAATAAGTGCCAGATTGTGATGACAGTTTCCGTCATCTAGCACCCTCACTGCAAAGAACACATGATGCAAAATTATAAGTTCGGGATGAGCACTGCACAAAAGGCTTGAACGAATCGTGGAAAGTCATAATAAAACAAATTCAAATAATTTGGCCAGTGATGGGCAGTTTTCTTCACCTAGCACTTTCACTGCAAAGAACACATGATGCAAAATTAGAAGTTCGGGATGAACCCTACATAAAATGCCCGAACAAATTGTGGAAAAATATGAATTAATAGCACAAATTAAAATTGCTTCCTATGTTAAAAGAAACTTTTTCACCCAACATTGCCCAGACTACTTGTTGAAATCTATGCGGCTCAATAAGGAAACCAAAGAACCATAGAATCTCGTTCGGCCTGGGTGTTCTGGAATGATTGGCTGCGACAAGGACGGCCAACCTTGCTCTTTCCTGCCACCTTTATTGGTGTTGGCTGGGCCGCACCTGCTGCTGGAGGATGTCGAAGCTTGCCTTGGGTCAGCCCCCCCTTTGGCTTTCCACGGTTGTCAGGTTGAGGTGGCTTGACTTTTTCCGTGGTAGCTTCTGACATCTTGCCGTGCTTTCTGGAGTAATGTCTTTTCATTCTCTTTGGCACATCTCCTGTCTCCTTTGATGGCCCGGGTTTCGTCCCACCGGTGTCTACTGATGATTGGCCAGCACTCCCATGGTGCTCTAAGTCCTGTGTAGTTTAGTTTTGGACATATGCTGTCTTACTTCCACATCACTGGAGGTTTCAGCTCGGTGTCATTTTTTCGAGTCAACTCCTTTCCAACTCCTGGTCATAGAGCTTGTGTTGTCTTTTTTCCTCCTCTGTTTCCAGAGAGAAGAGATCCACCTTATGAGTTATGGCAGGAGTCGGCTGTCCCGGTGAAACATCCGGACTCCTCATGTCCTGGCTCTGATGTCTTTCTTTGGGATAGCCTCCAACATTACCAGATGATCGCACATCTGGGTGGCTGGTAACTGCTGTTTGGGAGATGGAGTTGTACGGGCTCCATTCTCCCTAGCAGCCCCCTGCACACTCGGGTGTCGACTTGGCATAGGCCACTGACCCATCATCTCGAGACAGTCAGGGCTCCCTGTTACGCACTCTGAGTTTTGCAGTTGGGATTCCTCTTTTTGACCTTTCTCTTACCTGGGTGACTTTATGGAGTCGAAGACTGGACATCTTGCATTCCATATGCCAGTCCTGATCTCTTCTTGCCACCTGACAGGGAATAAAAATGATGGTCTCCATCCTGTGCTGGCTGGTGCACCGGCCTCACACTCGGACTCCCCTGCATCTGCTTTGATCTAAAATCGATAAGATCCGGGTTTCCTGCAGGTCCTGACTGGTTGTGATGCCAACCATCAGCTGGATCATGGTAGCAGTTTAGGCCCGTTTGTGTCCATGGTCCCCCATCAGCCATCCAACATTTGTTGTGATTCGGTTGATGCTTTTGGTTGGCCCTTCCTGGATTTACCCTTTCAAGCACTTGACACAGGTCGATTGCTGGCTTGGCAGGTGTCCAGGGCAACTTACCACGACCCGTCGTGGCGCAGTTGGTTTATGACGGACTGTGGTTCGGTGGTCCCGGGTTCGATTCCCGGCGCGGACTTTAGCCCGGGGTACTGGTGAAAATGTGCCCCTCACAAAGTGCCTAAGCACTGGAGGGGTAGAGAATCTTCCTGTTGTGACCCGTCACTTCAGTGAAATAATAATAATAAAAAAAAACTGTGTCTGACAATGGTCCCTCAATCCATCATCACCCTCCAGGCTTGGGTGGTCTTTACGGGATCATCTGGCGGAGGTTCCTCCTCTGCAATCTAGAATTCCTCTTGTAGATACCTTGGCAGCAAGTGTTCTAGTCTGTATCCAGAGTTTCATCTTGCTGATGTGTATAGGCACTGGCAGCACACCTCCAGTGTATTTATAGGTGTTGTCACTGAGCTTGGCAAACACCTTGTAGGGACCATGGTAGTTACGGGGAGCTTATCACCCTTTCCAGGAATTGTCATAACGCCTACAAGTACCATGTCACCTATTTTAAAATCACCAAATTGCCTGTTCCGATTGTACTGCTCCTTCTGGGCTTGTTGAGCGAAACTCAGTTTCTCCTTGATGTTCTTGCGGAGTTTGCCAAACCCATACTTGGCCTGGCCCAGTGGGAGTCCATCTGCCGATGAACGACTCCCTTGCTGGATATCCAGTGATGGCATCTTTGGCAGAATGCCGAAGACTGCCTCATATGGCATGACATGGGCCGACTTGGATACAGCTGTGTTCATCTAGAACAACATGAATGGCAGGAACTAATCCCATTTGCTTGGCTCCAGATGAACCAGCTTGGCCAATAAATTGGTTATTGACTTGTTGGCATTCTCACATTGACCATTGGTACTAGGCTGGTATCCGCTGGTCCTACACCTCTTTATTTGCAACAAAGAGGTGAGTTAGGTGATGACAGTACCCACAAATGCTTTGCCCTGATCTGATAGAATACAGGCCAGGAACCCATAAACCAAACAGATATCGTTGAGGAAGAATTTTGCTACAGTCAAAGCATCCTGGTGTTGCTATGTTTTAGCAACAACGTGCATGGTGAACAGATCAATGGCTACCAGGACATACTCATTACCCAAAGATGCTCGCCTGATCTTTATAAAGTCCAGCGTGATGGTGTGCATTGGTCCCGGTGCCCAGATGGGCATGAATATTCCCTTCTGGGATCTCGTAGGCTTGTTCCGGTGCTGGCCCTCCTAGCAGGATCGGATGAAGGTCTCTACGTCCCTTCTCTGGTTGGGCCAGTAGTAATTTTTGCAGATCCTTCTCCAAGTCCTCTCAATTCCCATGTGGCCTGTTAAGGCAGAACCATGTGCAGATGCCAGCAACTCTGGAACCTCTGATCATATAACCCAGATTAGATGTCTAGAGCCTCCCTTGTGAGCTCTGTTCACCGTAATTACTTTACTAGTTGGATCCTCAGTCACTTTATCACTCATGCTCAGACCTTCCAAGATTTCCTTGTACAGTCTTTGCTGAGTAACAAGGTGATCAACCGAGATGAAGGAGCAAATCTCCCTCATGGCTGCATTCTCCGGTTGTTTGACATGACCATATTGACTGAGACAGTCCACATCTGCATTACACAGTCCTTTCCTGTATGCTATCTTAAAACGGAATGGCTGGAGATAGATAATCCACCACTCCATAATGGCAGCAGCTCCTTTTCTCCGAATAAGTAACACAAGGAGTGGTGGTCAGCCACCACCATGAATGCAGATTACAGCTACTGTTGATAGTGCTTGATGGTTCAAAATATAGCATAGCACTCCTTCTTGGGCATACACCAATTCCTTTGTGACTTTGACAGTGTCTTGCTTGCATATGCAACCACTCGCTCTCTCCCACTGTGTACCTGGGTAAGGATAGCGACAACAGCATCATCTGACACATTGGTTTTTAATAAGATGACCAGGGCAGGATTGAACAAAACCATGACTGGCTGTGCCATCATACCATGCATCATACAAGAATGACTTTCTGACTATGCCTTGAGCCAGTCACTTATCCACTTGCTCATTCATCAATGCTTGCTTTTTAAAACCTGAGGGATAAGGACACCTGCGTCTTGGAACAGCAAACTGTCGAAGCTGTAGCTGAACTTGTGGATTGATGATAGTGGGTTGGCCCTGGTTGACTACATCCTTGTACTTTGCAAGCAGAGGCCTCACCACTTCATTGTCACAGTCATCCAGCCAGCTTTCTGGCAGTTGTGCCATCCATACAGCAATACTGCTGTATGGCAGATCTTCTAAATCCAAGACTATTCTTCCCTTTCAGATAGTCAGTGCCCTCTCACTCAGGTTTAATACCTCCATTTGTAGACCAACTTCAGTGAATTGGACACCATGGAAGATGAATAAAGTTCATCCTCAAAATCCTCCCTCACAGTTGCCAATAGATCGGATCCTGGTAGCACAATTGCTGTTACCTCCAGGTCAACGAACATCTTGGTTTGTGAGGGGATCAGAAGGTCCTCAGAGAGCCTGGCTGAAGAGATGGAATTCATCTTCAAAATCCTCCCTCACAGTTGCCAATAGGGGGATCCTGGTAGCAAAATTGCTGTTACATCCAGTTCAATGAACATCTTGGTTTGTGAGGGGATCAAAGGGTCTGCAGAGAGCCTGGCTGAAGAGATGGAATTCATTTTTAAAGTCCTCTCTCACAGTTGCCAATAAAGGGGATCCTGGTAGCAAAATTGCTGTTACATCCAGTTCAACAAACATCTTGGTCTGTTATGGGATCAAAAGGTCCTTTGGGAGCATGTCTGCACAGTGCTTCTTGGTGGTTACTTCAGGATTGAGATGAAAACAGCCATCCTTTGGTAATTTAATTCTCTTTGGAGAAGCCACCTCAAAGCCACTGCACAGTAGCTCCATGCAGGACTGCAGCAGGAGTGGATCTCTGCCTGCTGGATCTCCCTGCCCCAGCAGGTTCTCAGCCCGGATCCTGTGTTTGAGCTTAAAGGCATTTTTGAGAATAAGCTTGCGCTGTTCCTCCAAGACCATTGCCTTCACACAGGGTGACAGAAAGTCCATGCCGATGAGGATGTCCACTCCAATGCTGAGCACCTTCATCACCGAGACAGGCATTCTGAATCTGCACCCATCATAGGCAAAGTCCAAAACAGCTGACTCGATGAGGCTCCACATATTGCCATTGGCGCATGAGAAATCCATCTGATTGTTTTAGTGGCACTTCTATGATTGTGGAGGAAGCGATTCACTTTTGGTGACACTATGGACTGCATAGCTCCAGTGTCACACAGGATTCTCACGTCTTCTGAGATGTCCTGGCCAGCTAGTCTACAGACAAAGCTCATCCAGCATTGCAGTTGGCTGCCATCTATGGAGAGGTTGGTCCTCTACTACTAGAGGGTACCCATATCTGTACGATTCCAGATGCAAACTCACTACCAGTTTTTTGGAATCTGACCTTGTCAACTTCCTTCTTGAAGTGGATAACATGCAAATCCTGGATGAGTGCCATGACACTGAACACAAGCCTGTTTTGTCAGTCCATGTTCAGGATAGGTCAACTGTAGCTGACTATGTTGTGTTACAGGTGGTGGCCAGGTTGATGATCCCTGTTGGTGGTAGGGATTCAAATTGAAGGTGGAGAATCACTGGCTTAACCAGTCCACTTGCTCCTTAGAGAATGGATTATAAGGCTGGGCAGTAGATGGAAATTCTGCACTAGCCTGTGGCATGTTTTGATATACCATGGTGGTGGTGGATGGTTGAGGTCTGGTGCGACCACCTCGACCTCTGTGGCTGGGCCTGTCACATTTTGGTTTAGAACCATGTGTAAAACATTTTTTTGGTCCATTCTTTTTGCAGCAGTTGCAGTTGGCTTCATCTGGCTTCTGCTGTTGGTTCTTTGTCTTCTTTCCCCCTCGGGCTTGTTGGCTTTGCTTAGGGCACACGTATGAGGTGCAGAAGTTGGCTGACTTGGTTTTGGCAGACATTGTTCGATGGTCTCTTTAATGAAAGCCTTCCACTTATCTGTTATTTTTGGTACAGTTGATGAGCTGGCTTTCACAGAGGCAGTAGTGGATGGTTTCTTGCCCTTGGTCTTGCCTGATTCCTCTACTCCCCAACATCTCCATATGTCTCAACGTGGAGC
This sequence comes from Mycogona germanica, assembly GCA_034698785.1. Classification (NCBI taxonomy): domain Eukaryota; kingdom Metazoa; phylum Arthropoda; class Diplopoda; order Chordeumatida; family Chordeumatidae; genus Mycogona; species Mycogona germanica. The sequence continues at coordinate 6,801 of JAQGBY010004862.1, read as the reverse complement.
AGTTGGTTAAGCAACTGACTGTGGTTTGGTGGTCCCGGGTTCAATTCCTGGTGCAGCTCTGGCTGGGGTATTGGTGAAAATGTGCCTCTCACAAAGTGCCACTGAGATGGGTACAGAATCTTCCTGTTGTGATCAGTCACTTCAGTGAATTCATCATTAAAAAAGGCCTTGACCAAGTGAGTCATGTCTCTGATGTCTGAGATTAATATGACTATCATCCTAATTGTAGGAGGCAAACCATCCAGGATCTTAGCTTTCATGTCTGTGAATTCCATTTTGTCATCCCGGAGCATGCAAAGTTCATACATATCGAAGGCATAGTCGGCAATCTCTTGCCTCGGTAAGAGCTTTAAATCCGCTATTTGCATACGAGGGCATTCTTCTCATCCTCTGGGCACAAAGTAGTCATGAAGAGCTTCCTATAAACAGGCCAGGTAATCGGAATCCTGACCTGGTTGTCATCGGTTTACTCTAAGATCATTTTATGCCATCTGGCTGGTGATTTGTCATACTGCAATGGTATGTATTTTCGCATCTGCTCCTCACTATAGTTGCAGATGTTTGCTAAGGCCTCATACGTGTGCATCCACTAGTGGGCTTGCTGCCCCTTACCCATAAAATTTATTTTTAAATTTTGGGCAGTGTGACAGGTGGGGATTATTAGCCATTATTGTAGGCTGTCCTGTCACTATCTGGAACTGCTCTTCAATGGATGTATCCAATGCTGATTCCAGATCTTCCAGTCATTGTAGAACTCCTTTTGGAGAGTCGAGATTCTTCTCCACAAAGCCTGAATCCCTTACTCCGCTGGGCTTCTCCTTGCTCATCCATCTGGGAGGCAAGAGAGGTGAAGATTATTCGCAGTAAAGTTTCCTAAGGACCCTTTAGGCTTGTCCTAAATGGTCGGATCCAATTGATATTGTCCCTACTTAAGCTAACAAATTATCAAGGCCCTGTGCCTTTTCTTTACACATTTTCTAAGCCCTGTCCAAATTTGGCTCAGGTTCCTTGGCCCTAACACATACTGAGACACTTTAAAATACGAATAAAAGTAATTGAACTAAAGATGTAGTTCCAGTTGCTCAAGCAGCCAAGGTGAAAATTTAGATGGATACACGATGTTTATCCAGTTGTGGTGTACTGTATTTAACTGGTCTTCTCTTTTTAAACTTGACTTAAGTCTTGATTCCCTATCAAATTTCAAAAATTATCAGATGTTGCTATCTGTCATTACAATAAACTTGTTGAATTGTTATCTTATTAAGATTAAAGAAATAATTTAAATTGTAATCCAAGTTGGTCACTCCCAGTCCTCCAACTAAATTATTTCAAGGTCTCAGTCTAAGTAACTGACTTAGTTAAAACCTTATTCAATAAACTAAAAAATCAAAAAAGATAGAATCCAAAAATAAAATTGATGAATCATAAATTTAGAATTTAGAATATTACTTAAAGATGACAAAATATTATATGTAATTTAATTGAGACCAATGTAGAAATAGCAATATTTTGTTAAATCAATTTAAAGCTTGCTCAAATTAATTTATACCCTTATTATTAAAGCTAGTTAATATTTTGGCTATCTTTATATTTATTTTTATTTTTTATTTTATTTTATTATTTAACGTCACAGATACAATTTGATCAACAGGCACATTTTTACAATTTTTGATTGCTGTGACGCGAACTTATGGGACCCTCGCATTGCTATTAGCAATATTCGAGGGTCCTACGATATTTATTGCAACAATATATAAGTATGCTTACTAGTGGACATCATTATATGTTCCAAAGTGAAAATTTAACAAGCACAATAAAACAATGTTTTTTTTTTAGTAGCAAAAACGATTTAAATTTGTCATATTTTGAATCGTCATGAGTATAAATTAAGGATATGAATTTGTATAGATTATATAACTGAATAAAAAACAATAGCAAATTTCATTAGATTAATGCAGACTTAAACTGAAATCATAGATAAATTTCCAGCCCTTATCATTTTTCGTAAAAGGACCTTATGCTGCTCCATCGTATTGCTATCCATAAAGACATGATACCTATTTAACAAGAGTGCAGCCATACACGATACCTCACGGCCAGTATTAACAAATCTTGTATATGGCATAACGTATCTCAAAGGTTTAGTAGTTCTAGGTTGTGACGAAAAAATTTCCAAGGTTGCAACATCTCTCCCTTTAAACACAAATTCCATAAGTTTCAAACAATATAATTCACGAATCATAAATTCATTCACTCGTAGGTAAACTTTTTTAGAGCCTTCACAAATGTGTCTTTCACGTGAGATATAGTGCGTAAGACAAAGCATGTTATTTTGTATCCTCTGTATAATATTAATTTTTCGAGAAGAGTCGGAACCCCAGAACATCAAATATAAGTTTATATGCGATAAGAACAGTGCATGATAGAGTTGTTTACGTAGGGAAAGTGGAAGAGAATCTCTGATCCTAAACATAATCGCCGAAATTTGAAAAAGCTTTGGTTTAAGAGCATTATAAAAGCACTCCGATGTTAGGTCGGACGATATTAACAGGCCAAGGTATTTCATTACTTTGACTTGCGGTATCAGATCATTATTTTGGTGCCTTATTTTCATTTTACATGCTATTTTTCGAGCAAAAGTCATCAGTTTGGCTTTATTGGTATTTATAAATAAGCCATTTAAGGTAAACCAGTCAGTCAACTTATCAAAACCCCTCAAAGGAGGTTAATTTCAAAAATGATTTCTGCAAAATAGTATTTCTTAATCATGGACAGAAAGTTTGCAGCGCCTTTGGCGCACTCCTGTTTGCAAAAGACATACAATTATTAGATTAAACGCAAAAGCGATAATCGAAAATTATCATCAATAACATTCTTCCAATTATAAAAAGACAATTTTTATGAACAATCACATATTTTTGACTTTATTCATGAAAATGTTAAAATTTCAGAAGACAACTTTGCCGGCCATTTTGAATTTTCTCATTATAAGGATTCAATACTTGTTGCAGCTAGATGGCATTTTCCCCCAGTATAAAACGAATTTTGCACACATGCGGCGGCCATATTTCATTTCTACAAAGATTTTTGGCAAAATATTTCTCTCTTAAGAAATACTGTTTTTACATGCAATTTTCGCAGCAAAATACTCAAATTTTTGGCTCTGTTTTTACGTGCGTGCCTATCTTTTATTAGAAAGGAGGGGTTTTGGCACCCTTTCCTCCTGATCCTATACCATCCTGGAGCAAAACAATTATCAAACCACCAATTTGACTTTTTACTTTTCTTGTTGTGATTTGAACAAAAATGCTAATATACTCTAATCCGATTTTCAAGTTTGATTTAAGTTCTTATTTTACTTAACGTTTGTTGGCAGTCTCGGCTGCTCTCTCTTGGTGATTCACACTGGCGCGATCGTGGTGTTTACGATGGATCTCAATCCGGAATGGGAGTTGGTGCATCACCATAATTCCACCACAAACATCTTGGGACTACCGGTCCTCACACACAGTGTAACTCACTTTTTGGTCATCACCGTAATCACGCTCCATCACACAGACCGGGGTATACCTCCTTTTCTCTGCTGGGCTGGTGTAAAACACAATTGCATTTATATGGGGCATTCATCTGATCAGCCTACAGCCAACTTGGCCTTTTGCGGAAGTGTTGATAGAGATGCGAGAAAACAAATGCGACACCTGAAAAGACATGTTTTTACATTCAGTCAATTGAATACTGGCAGGGTAGACCAATTGAGCTAGTTAATCCAATGGTCTCTGAGGCAGGAGTGACCTTGCTTGGGCGACGATGGCTCCCCTGTTGGCCATAAACTTTGGCCATTTGCCACAGGGGGTGCACATTATAGAGGTGGCAATGTAAGCCCTGGATCGATAGCTGCTGCTATCGAACTCGCTAGCAGCCACTCTTGATCCAGCGCTTACATCCTAATCATTTACATGAAAAGATGCACTAACAGATTTGAAATTCCCACCAACAACTTGCTTCCACTCAATGGCCAAGATTTTTGAATTCAATAGCGATTGAAATAAGAAGCAAATAATTGAGAAAATTGGATTCTGAAAATTCAATGATTTGAAGAGCATTATTTTTAAATTTTCATATTTGTTGTTGCAATATTACCTATCCTCAGCTGAATTAAATTCTCTCAAAACAAAACCAGGAAAACCTAAAGTCCATGCATGGACACCTCAAAAGAGGGCTAACCTGAACATTTACTGTAGAGAGTAATGTGTATTCAGACAATGTACTGAAAGTGTACATTGACTTCTGCACTATACTGCACACAAAGAAATTCAAAACTTACTTAAATCATAAAAATGATCAATGAAATACTCCATCTATGAAATAGTCAAAAATTTGAATACAAAAAATTAAAAGACAAATGCTGCAATTAATTCAAACAAGTGAAAACATACTATCAAAAATGTAAAGTTGCAATCTTCTTGCTGCCAAGATGGCTTCCTTTCCTCCACCCCCTCTTTTAGATGACACATGGGCGGTGGCCATACTGTATTTTATATGCTGATTTAAGCCACTTTTTTCTCTAGGGAAAAAACTTAACTTTTTAACCCTTTCGCGGGCAGCATTGTGATGATCCTGACGCAGCAAAATGCAATTTTTATGGCAGTGTTTGAGATCAGTATGACTCGTCGTAGCCCAGTCGGTATTGGTACTGGCTGTGGCTCGGCGGTCCCGGGTTCAATTCCCGGCGCGGGCTCTCGAAAGTTTCGATCCTGGGGTACTGGTCGTTCCCCCTCGCACAGTGCCTAAGCACTATGAGGGGAACATAAGGCCTGTAGTGCGGTTGACTACAGTTGATGGAAACAAAAAAACAAAAAAAAAATCCTGATGCTGCACTTTGCCAATTTTTTAAATCTTCCCCGCGAATCCCCTAGTCATGGTTCCGACACCATCGGAATCGCATTTTTGCAGCCTTTCCAATGGTGTTGAACCCATGACTAGGGGCCACTCCCCTAGTCATGGGTTCGACACCATCGAAATCGCATTTTTGCAGCCTTTCGAATGGTGTTGAACCCATGACTATGGGGCCACTGTGTCGCCACCAGATGGCAACACAGTGATGGGGGAGGAGCCAAAAAATAATGTGGTTGAAATAAAACGAGGCCTAAATTTGTCTGCATGCAACCGTTTGTGATTTATATTTTAACCGTACGTGATCCGGCAACTGCCAGATCACGTAAATAAGTGCTGGATAGTGACAGAATAAGTGCTGGATACAGTGAAAGTGCGTGTGTAAGTGTGTGCATCCAGTCCCGGTACTATTACCAGTGCCCAGCTTTTGGCCATCCAGCATGGCCAGATTTTTGTGTCCAGGGGGTTCCGTGGCCCAGCACCAGCACCACGGATAATTACAGTGCTGAGCCGGACCCCCTCGATATCGTAAAAGTGTTTCTGCATGTGTTCTACCGTTCACCAGAAAGGACCTAAAATGCAGGTAGGCTGCAAAAATTGCAGCCCAGGATGCGTGGCCCCACCATGCAGTGCCGGAAGAAGGGGGCCTCCACCTTTGATCTGCTGGTCCAGCTTCTGGACAACCCCCTCCTTCTAGCACCACATGCCAGAGCCACAATTCCTGCTCCGAATTGTGTGCTGGATTTGGATTGCCGGATTGTGTGCTGGAGCTGTACTGCCAGGAATTAAAGTTTGGGATCCCGCAAGCTGCATTTGCAACCTTTTAAAATTGCCAACTGGCAAGTGTCTAGGACTTCTGGTTCATAAGTGATGATTTTTTAAAATTAATTCGCCATACAGATGTCACTTAGTGACATTTAATTCACCGGTGAAAGGGTTAAGCATAAATAACAATTTTTTGGTTTTATTTTTGCGAGCACTTGCAGCCAATTTTAATAGGTAGGAGAAAGGAAGTGTTTTGGCACTATTGTAAGCTTTTAAATTTTTTTAGCTTAACTTAATTATTTTAATTATTGATTCGACCATCTTGTGCATAACAAATATGACAAACACATTTATTGAACTTATTTTTTCTTGATTTCTATTCTTCAGCAAACACTTGATAAATGCATATTATTTCATTCTGCGCTCACCAACAAACATATAATTGATCTAAATTCTTAGGAACGTTCTTATTGATTGTTTGGGAAGCGACCCCAGTTACCATGTTGAAGATTTCTTCCACGCAATCGTCGATCGAGATGTGAAGTTCCGCACCATGTTGCAGAATTCAAACGGCGATTTCCATAGCCTTCCCACAAAAAAGGTAGACTACCGGTCCCTCACGCTACACGTCATGTTGACCTTGATTCTCTGTGCGGAGTGACGGACCGGGCAACCGCAAATGCTGAAAGTGTTTGCTTGTCGACATTCAGTGTATCCACGGTTTACGATTAAAATCCCATTGCGGAAAAACAAATTGTCGAGAATGCCGCTTCAAAACATCGCGGCACATGGCAGCATCAGAAGATTCATCCGGAGAAAGTTGCACTCGACTTGGCACAATTCTTTGCCGCGCAAATGCAGAAAAACATACCAAGGTTACAGTGTGTTTTTATTTCTCTCATCGAGAGTCATACTGTATGACCAACCTGCCAGTAGTTACCATGAGATAGGAGTAACCTAATGCCTCAGGAGACAATCTCCTAGCACGGGTCGGGACGTGGTGGCTCCCCTAGTGGCAAAATGGTTCTTCATTTGCCACAGGGGGTGCACCATGGAGAGGTGGGTATTGGCATATTGTGTATTGCAATGCTGATATTGAACATGCAGTGTTCATATTGGACATGAGAGGCAAAATGTCCTTGA
>JAQGBY010004861.1:0-15728 GCA_034698785.1 Mycogona germanica | reverse complement strand
CGTCTTCCTAACTGTTACCTATACCGATTGTCATAGTGAACTGAATTTATAATTATGGAAGACGTTTGAAAAAAAAATAAAAAAAAAAAAAAAAATAAGCGAGCCTTGCCAGAAAACCCCGCGCGACTGAATCCATGTGGTTTGTTCCCTCTGTACTCTGGTTTGACCGTTAGATGGAACGCAAATGATGTCTCATTTACATTTGTACGTTGCAATTGTTTGCTTTTCCCGTAGGTCCGATTTTTCCAGAAACGAGAGCCTTCTGAAACCCGTGTAGGGAGTTCCCAGCAGAAAATAATTCCAAGTTGAGCGACATTACGGAATAATCCAAACAGTATTCAAGACAAATTTGCTAGCAATGGTAGAAACTGAAGAAACTGATGAAATCAATAATCTGTTGTATTCCAGATTTCTGAAGTTGGAGATTGAATCTCACTGAATGTCTCTGCTAAATGCTCATGTTTAAAATGTCAAAGTGACATGAACATATAAAGAAGTGGTCAATTTCAATGCGGACACGAGTGGTCAATAGTCAATATGATTGGTGCACGCAATGTTGATCCTTTTATTTGCCTTTCTCGAGCATTTCAGTTTGTTTTTCTCCTGATTCCGGACAGAAATGCCGGAGTACAGTGATCGCAGTGTGTCGTCTATGAGTGAGTATTTTCGTCCTGAAATACAAATTGTAATTGCGCAATTTTTTAAAAATTATATCGTAACAAACAAATATTGTTTCTCATTCTGAACTGAACTCGCATATGGATTTTGGTGACGTCACCTGCAGGAATTCATTGGATCGAAACTCGTCGCGTAAAATAACTGCACACGCGTTCGAACACGATTCCAGCGGAAGACACGCCCAGGCGTCGACACGGCTCTTTTAATGTAGCGAAAGGTGAGCGAAAGCGGATCGATACCTAACCGTAGACGAACGTCATTGGCAGGTTGGTTGGTTGGCGATGGCGAGAGAGAGAATGGGTAATCGAAGAGAACGGATGCGGGAAAAGTCGATGAGGTGACCCGAGTTAGGCGTTTCTAACTCCAACATATATGAATGGATGGATGGATGGGGAGGAACCATTGTAATTTATAACCTTCGGTGTCAACGTCGAATCAGCTTTTAAGTGACTTTTCTGTTTGTTTTCTACTTATTTCCATAGATTTTCTCAAACTGTGTCGCGATCTTAGAACGAAATACATCTAACTTCATTATCGATGTAAAAAGCTGATAAACAACTTAAAATAGAGTGCAGAAACTGTTTTAACAAACCACATTTCCGAAAGCTTCACCAACAAATTCAATGAAAAATGATGTACTGAATTCATAAAAATCGAAATGTAAAGACAACATTTTAAGTTCCTCAATTTAATTAATTTAAATCATTCTGAAAAACTCAATGAAAAGGAATAGGATCCGATGGTAGTATTAACTAAAACGATGAGAATTTCTGGACTACAATTAGAAACTCGGCAACGAAGATCTTCTTAACGGAAATTTAAAACTTCTTCTCGACGATAAGAAAATTAAGAAAACGAAGATTTGCGAAACACAAAGACAAACGTAAGAATTCATCCCAAGAGTGTCGTCACAACCCAATAATTTGAAAAATAGAAAGGAATTTTCAACCATATTTTTCACCTTTTTATTTTTTTAATTATTGTGTTGTGACGACACTCTTGGGATGAGTTCTTAAGTTTGTCTCTGTGTTTCGCAAATCTTCGTTTTCTTAATTTTCTTATTTTCGAGAAGAAGTTTTAAATTTCCGTTAAGACTATCTTCGTTGCCGAGTTTCTAATTGTAGTCCTGCAATTCCCATCGTTTTAGTTGAATCATTCTATTGAACCTATCGGGATGCAGCAAATTCTGGGCTCCAACTCGTTTACATCATCATCGTCATCATTCCGCTAATTACCACGGAAAGTATACAAATTAAATATTCGAAAATCTGGTCAAAATCTTTGGTGGTAAAGTCAGGACACCGCCCAGAGAATGAAGAAGTGACGTGCTGCCAAGCCCGCACGTCCCTTTACGACCGTTAACCTTTTCCAGAGCGAACCAATTCGCTCCTAGGACAAAGTCTCGATGGGCCGTCACCGATATTCCCTGCGAGGGTGCTGCTCCGTATGCGGTTCCACGTTGGACCAATTTATTCCGTGGGCCCCAAACGAGCTCGGCCTCACCCCACCACCCTTCCTCTCCACCCTCAAATGGATTTGCTGACCTTTTCGTATAATAGTTCATGACGATGGTGCATGGGTTCTGCGGCGAATTGCTTGTTAATGCGATTGTGGTGGGCGTATAAATAATGCATGGCGGAACAGTGGTTTGAATGAAGGAGGGCGATCGTATTGTGTATTTTTAGTGGTCTTCGGGCAATGTTATATTTACTCGTATAATACGTTTGTATTCACATCCTAAGGATAGTAGGTCTCATTTTGTATTCACTCGAAAGTCGACAAATGTTTTGATGTTGCGATCGTTTATTTATATTCAAATAATAGCAAAGACTATTGCAATATTATTTTACTGCTACATAGGACTCCTTCTACTTAACGAAAGCCTATGAAGAGAACAACTGAAATCATGTACAGTGTGTCTGTATATATCTGAAAAAAGTCGTGTAATGTGGACGCGTTTCACTAAACAAATGAATGTCGCATTTAATTTTCAAGGATTTCGGAGGTGTCACTCGTAACATTTTAATACTCGTTTTTACACATTTTAAAGATGATGATTGAGGTCTCCGCATATTGGTTAGCATCTATCAACGTCTTCTTTGAAACTGATTTTGCGTCATTTTCTTGGCGACGTCACTGTGAGAAGTTTTTTGAGATTCTCGCACACACGAGTATATGCGCATCCGTGCTCCATCCCCTATAGCACAAGTTATTCACCGTGTCTGATTCTAACCGTTTTTCCTCGAATCCACCCTTCAATTCCATATTTTATTCATTGAAGAAAAAAAAGTGTGCGTCAGAGGTCGCATCGAAAGAAAATCTGAGATGAAAGCAACCCCGCCCTCGCAACATTGACATCGCAACAAAGATAAACGGTTAGAACATATGCTCTGGAAGATCTGCTTCTGGTATTTGAATCTCAAGCCTTATAAACAGTTGATGACCGCAGTCTTGCAGGCTTGCAGTACTAAGATACTCGATCTGATATTCGGTTTATCGTTTATAGCAAAGAGATCTACCTGGAGAGGCTACAGAATAGCACAGAAAATGGATTGCTATTTCTACCCCTCCTATTTCCTTGAGCTGAAACTACGAAGCGTCTTACGTTTTTTTTTTATAAAAAAAAGCTGACGCGCGACCGAATAACCCGGACACATGTTTCCAGCATGCAAATGGAGGTGTCAAAATATCATTAGCTGGAGTGTGTGTGACGCACACCTACACACACATAATGCACGTAAAGAAAACGACGCCGGCTAGGCCCAAAATAAAAATGTGTGCCGGTTGCGGCGTAAATAAACGAGGCGCTCCAACACCTTAATGAGAAATATGCATATGTGCCGTTAACACATTTCACTAAAGCGGGAAGTTGCGCGGCAACACGGGGCCTAACCCAATACAGAGCGTCTCCCTAATCGTCCATGCTGTTTGTTCTAGTAGCTTCATCTTAACAATTTTTCTATTTCAATTTCAATTTATAATTGAAAGCAACTTCAGAGGAGCCTTTGGCGACGGGCAAACAACCAGCCACAGACTGAGATTGTGATCTATTTTAGATTCTCCAAGTTTGTTCCACCATCGACACACTCTAGAGAAATAGGAATTAAAGAATGCACCAGTTATCCATTGTAGATCATTATCCTTTCTTCTACTCCTAGTCGGATCATCGCTTATAATTTTCCTAACTTTCCTTCATAATGTGAACTAGCAATCTAAAATTAAATTATTTTCTACGAACTTCTAACGACAGTCGTCCTACACGTACTGCAAAAAATGGCATTAAAAACAAGACGTTTGTGCGTTTCATTTACCACAAAACGAGACTTGGCGTCTCATTTCTTGTCCCAATTCTGGAGATGATCAAGCGTTTCAAAAAATATAAAGGCAAATGAGATGGGCCCTGCGTCTCCAATGAAAACGAGACGTCAAACATCTCGTTTTAAATTTTTGTTCGTCTCACGAGATACTTGGGCTACTTTAAAAAAAATAATCTCGTTTGCAAATACCTTTGGGATCAATGGCCATTGAAATTGTGACTCCTCGTCTCAAAAACGAAATTGAGAAGAAAGGAACCATTTCAAAAACGAGAAGGCGACAATTTCGGACATCTCCAAAATGTGACGGAACTGCATCTTTTGAGACGATCTCATTCATTTAAGTACCCTCGTCTCCATTTTTAGGAGTTTTTGTTTCTTAGAAATGAGATTTTGTTTTTGTAGTGTAGCTATGGATGCATGACAGCACTGTCGGTTCTACCAAATCCACTGCTAACATTTAATCTATGTTTTTGCTTCTTAGAAATGAGATTTTGTTTTTGTAGTGTAGCTATGGATGCATGACAGCACTGCCGGTTCTACCAAATCCACAGCTAACAATAAATCTATGTTTTTGCTTCTTAGAAATGAGATTTTGTTTTTGTAGTGTAGTTATGGATGCATGACAGCACTGCCGGTTCTACCAAATCCACTGCTAACATTAAATCTAGCAGCCCTTCTTTGAACCATTTTTGTGTCCCCGATGTAGAGACTTACACCGACTTGGACACTCCTTAATTCAATACTGACTGTGGCTCGGCAGTCCCGGGTTCGATTCCCGGCGCGGGCTCTCGAAAATTTCGATCCCGGGGTACTGGTCGTTCCCCTCGCATAGTGCCTGAGCACCATGAGGGGGACGTAAGGCCTGTAGTGCGGTTGACTACAGTTGATTGAGAAACAAAAAAAAACGCACTGGACAAATCGAAAGCCTAATCCGAATTTGAATTTGATGAGCGCTAACACCAATTTCATTTCATGTTCCCAATGAGGAAATAAAATGGGAAAAAAAACCGTCTACTAGAAATACAACGTAAAAACAGCCATTGAGTGTGACTCGATCTCCAAAATGAACGCACTCCAAAATGAAGGTGCGACGAGTCCAGAGTCTGGAAATAGCCACGGATATCGAGGAGGGGGGCTATAATATAGCGTACGTGACTGAATGAGAGAGTGAGATAGAGAGAGGCGCTGGCACACTTTACGAGAAAGCCCGTCGTCGCAGATCCGCAGTGCGTCAATTACACCGCAATCGGCCATCTCGCCAGCGGCTGATTGAGAAACAATCCGCGCGCCCGTGAGCTCTCGGCATCACACTCCGAATGCGGAAGGCGTATTACGGCCAAAAGGTGCGTGCAGTGCGCGCGCGTCTGCAGTCATGGCAACCGAGAGCCATCAACCTTGGCCCGTGGGCGAGGCGTCACCCCCCTCCCCCACCCACCTACACCCACACTCCGGCTAAAAGTTTATTTTTTTCCACCCCTCGGACCGACAATGCCAACCCCATCCTTGGGCCACGTAATTGGTATCGCAGGAATATTACTTCTCGAGAAATCCTGAATCCGTCGTGATTGAGGTTTAGTGCGCGGGTTCAGGTAAGCGCGACTCAGGTGTACAACTATGCGCGTCTTCATTGCGATTGTCTGGATCCGTCGAGCACCAAAAGCTGCATCGGAAAATCAATTCCGATTGAGTCGCCAAGTCGTCTTATCTCTCCATAGTCTTCATGCTTCAGGCCATTTTGGAACACAATTATTCTCCTGCAGAGTTTCTGCTAAATGAAAGTTGAAATTCCGATGCATCGCTAAAGATTTATCTTGTCTTTCCATAGTTCTCAAGCTCAATTTTTAAGAAATCAGCAGCCCTTTTCGAACACAATATTCTACTTCACTGTTTCCGCTTACATCAAAGGTGAAATAGTTAAGCAGAAGTGAGCAAACACGGGACAGAGCCGTGGAAAATCGACGACGGGCTGGCGAGACTTCATAAATAAAAATAATAAACTGAATTTTGTGAAACGTACATTGAAAGATGTTTTCTTCGTCAAAAACGTCAAAATTTTGGTAAAAAAAAGATGACGACTTTCGATTTATGTATCACAAAATTAAGTTTATTATTTTTATTTATGGAGCTTTGTCAGCTCGTCGTCGATTTTCCACAAATCTGTCCCGTGTTTGTTCACTTATGTTTAAACACGTCATCGTCGACGTTTTATACATTTTTGTGTTATTAGTAGCCATCACTCGATTATAAAGTTAACATAATCAATAAATCGGACTCACTTATTCATTGTCACCCGGCAAAATAATTTCTGGGACCAACAAACAATCTTACGCAGCTCTAAAATAAAAATTTACGTCGATTAGAAATTCGCAATTTGTTATTGGGTGAGCATTTATACTAGTTATGCTCTGAATCAAACATTCTTTTATTAATTGTTTCAAATCATTTGCAGCCATGCACCAATGACTTCCAATAATGATGTTATTGTATTTCATTGATCAACGATTATTTATTTATCCTGTTATTCGAATAACGACAAGGTAGAGATAAAGCATATGTTTCAACGTATATCGTGACTTGTCTTATTCGCTCATAAAACCGCCAGTGAGAATACGTTTTTGGAAAGGTGAAACTCCAAGACTGCAGGTCAGGCTATTTGAAAAAGCGGCTCCAAAATGGATAGTTAACCTCAGACGCTTCTTCTCTGTATACGTAGGTGAACGACAGGCGGGAGAAATCCCGAGGAGTAAATCGACCAACGCCACAAGACAAAGAAACGCTGCATCTGCGCGAGGCCATCAATAATTCATGGACTGGGTCCTGTCGGCCATCAAATAAGGCCGCATAATATTCTCGGATGGAAAATGAAATCTGTCCAAAGTTCCCCATGTTTGTTTTGACGACCACATTTTTTTTATTCGTTTGCTGAAAATACTGAAAAGGAAAGTAACAGTACGTGTTATAAGAAAAAATGATATCAGTGTTATATGGCAGGCAAAATGAATTATGACAGGTACCTAAATAATATATGCGTGTAGCACCGTTTCACCTGTGCATATATTTGAATTAAGAAGGTGCTATTTCAATGCTTGGTTTTTAATTGCGAAAACCTACATAAATACGCGGTGTATTCCTTCTAGTAATTCTTTCCGAACAGCAATTTTAGTTGCACAGAACTTCCAAATTATTGCATGATTCATTAAAATGTTTCGTTGAATGTTGTACTATATAATGAGCATATTAAGCAGTTGTAAATAATGTAAATCATTGGAGAAAAGCGGCACGCCCGTTTCCCTGAAATAATCTTATTTATTATTAAAACGAGTGTCGAAACCCGTTTACACTTGCTAGTCGATAGCTATCGACGCAGGGAACCTTCATAAAATTTGGTAACGCTCTACATCGAGTCACTTATAATAAACAAAACACGCGTCACGGACTCGATTGCAATAGTCTTATAACCGCGGTAATGCACATGTACAGTACACTGTAAAATCAAATACGAACAATTGAAATCTGTTCGTTTTAGGGAAATCCGGACAATGTGTTAATGACAAATAAATTGTCATTAAGACATTGTCCTTAACTCGACGTCCGACTTGGCTTGCGGTGCTTTGGCACTTTTTTATATTAGGGAAATCAGTTGTGAAAAACATGAATTTATGTGTTACCAGTTTTCTGTTCTAGTTCAGTTAGCAATATTAATATATCCGGATATTTTGATCAAGGTTTACGCGATACTCGTCTATTGCAATAATTGAATTGCCAATTTTCGCATATCGGTTGTGCATCCCACCAGCTAGAAATGTCATCAATACCAAACAGTAGCTACGAATGTAGACATTGATGAACAAATTTAATTACCCATTTCTATTCGGAACCCCTTTCTATTGATCAGCGCCAGTCACAATCAACCGAGAATATCTATATACGTCGGTGCTCAGTTCTCGCACGCAATCGCTGACGAAACACGGCCCCCACACAGTTTTAATAATTGATCCAGTCACCATCCATATCCATTATGCACGATGCCTGAACAGTCTTAAGACATTAATTTTGGTGCAATACAGTTCAATTAAGTTCGCATCTTCGCGCCGTCTTCGTTCAATTCGTTATGAGCTATGTACATGTAGGCACTTCCAATAGGGAGATGTATCGTGCGTGGTCCGAGGAAAAATCATTTGACGTGAAAACGATATAGAGCGCTATAAACACTATTGGAGCAAAGTACCACACGAGTATTTATAATGAAGAGCTTGTATTGAATATTCCGACTCGAAATGTCAAAACACAGGCATCGGAGTTGGATTCGAGAAAGCACGTTCCGTTAACATCCACGTAGGAGCACCCCCATTGATTTAATGACACGTATATTATAGGTCGAGAACAAAAGCGTGATCCCCATGCAGGCTACAAGCACAATAACTCTGCTGTTCTTCAATAGATCTCGCTGCACATAGTGCTCCACAATATCCGCTAGCTTGATTTTCCCTCCCCCCCCCTATCCCATTCTCAGTGTTCATATCTAATACAGGCGTGTGTGTACAGTCGGTCACATTTTTCGATTTCACCGGTGTTATAATTGGTGACCTGATTTTTCAGCGATATCCAATTTCTCCCCCTCAGTTACCCAATAATTGCGTTCGGCGTGTATTCAACATCGACGCGTAAGTATCTACATAATTAAATTAAAAGCTAGCTACCAGAGACTCGAATCGTAGTTTTTCCCCCATGCACAATCTGAAAGCAAAAGTTCTTTCAGACATCATTTATGTTCTATAAATATTCTATCGATGATAGAAAAAGTAAGTGTAAAGGAAAGTGAGATTTTTCAAAGCGCCTGGCCATAGAAATATGTCTATTTACATTTATGTCAATCAATATGCCAAATTCTCTATTGAATCTGTATTAACTAAACCTGATTGCACAGACTCGCTCAAGAGTACAGTAAACATTTATTAAAACGGGCCTGGCAGGATTGAAATGAATACATGATTTTCCATGATACATGATGGTGATGCATTCCTTACACCATAGCAATCGCAGCGCCGCCCTGAGTTAGTGGTAAGAGTTAATTCAGGTAGTAATGGATTACCAGTTTCAACTTTTCGTTTCTCAACTTCGCAACTCAACGTTTCAACAATAAAAACTAAATTTGAAAACGGTGATCGCAAAACTAAAAACGAAGAGTTCAAAGTGTGTCTTAAATGTATTATACTCGATTATCACAACCTATATATGCTCAAAAGCTCACAATAAGTGACTTGTTTGTTGTACCTAAGAATTAGTTCAAATCCAATAACTACGAATTGCCAAACCTCATTAAGGGTGAATAATACATTTGGAGTGCGGTTATAAATGTGTGTTTACAGTGAAAAGAGAAATGATGTAGTGTAGTTTGTTTGTGGTGGAGGTGGTGGTGGTGGTGAAATGTGCCAATCGGGCCCCTAAAAGTAGGAAATGGTGTAGTCACCAAACGTCATGGCAATCATTCTTGTGCGCTGCATGCATTAATAATAGTATTCGAATACTTGCCCGTTATCCAGGGGTAAGTCAGACACGTACACCATTTTCGTTTATAGCCTAGGCGGACACAACTTTTGTGCTCGCTGTATATTTTTGGTCCGTCGAGTCGACTTATAGTGTTACTGTGGGATGTGTGTATGTCGCATCGCAAATGGACCCCACCTCGACAGGCGGACATACATTCAAGTGTGTAACTATCGGCTACTGCGCACAATGTACTCAATATTCGGATTTTTTTTGGAACGACGGGATAAACCAAAATTTGATTTTTTGGATTTCTTATATCGTTTGCGTCAAAGTTTGTCCACCACTTGCATCAAGTTTCTATTGTTTCAACAGCAATATCGTGTATTTTTTTCGTTTGAGTTTCTTTAATGTCACAGTTCACGAACAGACAGACTACGATCACAGAAAGTCACACATAAGGTTAAGAAAGTTAAGAAATACTTAAGTATCTTTACGGTACGGTTAGGGGATGGAGGGGGGGGTTGAGGGGTTTGCAGTCACTCACAAGTTAACGCTAGACAAATTATTTTTGATTCCAACTGCAGAGTAGATTCAGTTGTAACTATCAATTTTTCTTGTTCGAAATGTTAGAGTTAAGGTTTCATTAAATGAAGGAACTCTCTACTCAACTGTTGCAGCGGTCGTTTGTAAAATAGGAATTTCGACATAAAAGTCAGATATACACACGCACGTACATCGCATTTCTTTGTTGTAGGTTCGTGGGCCTATCGATCTTGACTGTATATTTTGGTCTGACCGAGTGCGATAAAAGGACAATCACCAACGCGACGGTGACCACACAACACTGGCGTTTATAAATTTCATATAGAGAAATCGACCAAAGTTAAGAGGTGAACGCCTACAGAGTGCCCTTTAGAAATTGAAAGTTTGTCACGGAATTTATTAAACGCCGATTTGTAATCAGTGTTGCAAAATTGAAGAAAAAAAAGTATAAAAATTGGATTTAAAAATATAATCTCAAATTTTGAAATTAATTTTTCGACAGGAGACAACCAGCGTCTCTCCACCAGAAAGATTTCTGACCAATCTATCCGTTAATAACCAATGGGACACCATTTTACTGGTTCGAACGCATTACCTTTCGATCCGAAGAGAAAGGTACACTGGGATATCATAATTTTTAAATTGTTTGTCTAAAAATAAGACATTCTGCACTAAATTTATCGAATCTGAATTTCACACTAGTGTTTTTGGAAGGGCAAGTTTTCTTAAATTATCGAAACAAAGGTTTTCTCCGGTTAGTTTTAAAAAGGAATCCGTAAGACAGCAAATGATTGGTGGGGCGGGACGGGGGTGGAAGGTTAGCCACACACAAACACACGATCAATTGGTGTTCGATACCTACCCGTAGATTAGCCGCAAATTACGTATCGACATCGAGAGGACGGTTGGACACAAACACAATCACAAAACGCGCGCGCCAACGAGAAGACGAAGAAAAGAAACAAAAAAAAGAAACGTCGCCTCCTTTTCTTTTTATTGCTGCGTTCGTCTAGCTCTTACTACCGGCGTTGTTGAGGCCTTCCGCCGCCACCACCACCACCACCACCACCACCACCACCACGGCCACGCGTTCTTCGATCAAGGCAAGAAGCCGCTGCCGGAAATAGCTACCGCTGGAACCGTCGGAACCGTCGGAACCCCGTTCGAACAGAAAGGTGCACGGAGGTATCCGCCACCATGCGTCATATCATCAGCCCGGTGTACCCTCTCCCCCGCACCACCAATATCCACACACACTTCGTCGACTAGAGTCGTCGGTCCGGAGTTTTTCGTCGCCGCGCGTAGTACCACATCTTTAATCGGACGGACCCCACACACACAGCTCCTTCCAGACACGGGGACACCGACAATATCTCTGACTCGCCGGAATCCGGAGTTTCTTGACGGAGGAGGAGGGGTGGGGGTGGGACGACACTGAAGTCCACACCCGTTACGAGTACACGGAACGATACATATCGCCCCGCGGGTGTAACCGGCGCGGCTCCAGCAAACTTGAGACGACGAAAGAGAGTGAGTGAGAGTGGATAGAAAGCGTGGCAAATTATTATATCGTGAGAGAGACCTGCCTGGCCAACGAGTTTTCTGTATTGGAGAAAAGCCGGTTGGTGGAGACGGGTTGAGATGGAGCGAGAGAGCTCGCTGGCGTGGAGCGTGGATCCATGGCGGTCCTCTCGTGTTGCCAGCGCCCTCATGTGCGCACGGACGGAAACGGGATTCCAGTTACCGTTCGATATAGTCTGCGCAAGTTTTCTTCGTTTCGTGGCTTGATGTGGGGTGTGTGTGTGTTCTGACTACGTGAGCACCTTTTTCCGTAAACACGTATCTTCGTCGGTCGATGAGAGAGAGCGAGCGAGAGACTGAGTCTTGCCAGCTCGAAATAAATAAACAGAGGTCGCCTGGAACGGTGTGTCCATTTTGAATAACTCAGACGAGAAATAGAAATACATTTCAAAGACAATTTTCAGCTAAACAATTTATTTCAAAACATATGTAGGATTGAGCGTTTATTGGAGATAACATGGTCGACAGCCTAATTTTAGATTCCATTTCTCAAAATCGTGAACCGAATTTGTCACTGCCTGAAATTTCTCTTTCTTATTACAATACAATTACAATATGTACCCACAAGCAGCCCCCAAGAGAGGGAACTATGGCGGGGGTCGAGCGACCAGTTGTATCTGATATATTTGTTAAGGAGGCCCAGAACTAGAACTAGAACCATCCCAGGAGGCGACCTGGTAATTTTGCCTAGCCCAGGCTTAGTATAAGCTACCTAGGTAGGGATCTTTAACGTGTACCTGACATCGTACAGGCACGGCTCCCACGGCTTTACTTCCATTCCGAAGAAAGGCGCGTTATGGAATTTTTCTCGCCCGAAAAATTCCGAAGGTGTCGGCCGGAATCGAAACCGCGATCACGGGCTAAGAGGCGAACGATTATTGTGCGTGTTCCTTTGACTTTGGGACCAACTACTAATTCGATTAGCCGTAAGTTGACATTTTTATTTCAAAACTCGACCGGAAACTATATTGTCCGTTTTTAGAAATTCAGTTACACTTCCAAGAAGTGCGTGGGTAGCAACTGCAATAATCAGAATGGACAAGCGAGTTTGGATTTAGTACTTCACCAGTCAGCACCACGAAGTCTGATTTTCTCAGAACCTTCCACTAGGCAACCGTTTCATTAGAGTTGCCGTAACGCTGAGGAAACGTGAGTCTCTTTCGACAACGAAGAAAAAAATACGTTCGCCTAAATTGTTCTATGAAACGATCAATATTAGCAAGCGCTGCTGGCATCATTCACGCTTGAGCTAGTTAGCAGACGTCGCATGGAACGACGAAGGGAGGGATAGGTGTGTATACATAGGCCAATACATTTCGTCAAATAAGATAGCGCTTCTGCATTCAAATGTTTGAAACAAATAAGTGTCGTACGTTCCGCGAATGGTGCACTAAAAGTGAAAGAATGACAGGCGTAAATAGGCGATGCGCTGATATGCTGGGTGATGTTCAATTCGTTATTTGTCAGTTAAAATTTGACATCAAAGGCGCAAAAGTATAATTGGAATTGATCAAAATCATAATGATCAGCCTTTTTGACACTCTGCACATGTGGGACTTTTGTGTCTGACAAAGCCTAAGCCTCCTGAACAAACATTTTTAAGAGACACTCTGTACATGTATTTGAGTGTATGTATTCACGAAGTTTCAGTAGGCCAACCATCTTGGTTACCTTAACAATTGTTCAAGAAGCTACTGTTATTTCTCCGACCGTCAAATCTACTTTTTTTAATATATTGTAATGAAATTAATAAAATGATTTTCTGGAACGCCACCATAAGTCATTAATAAGTACATGTACACCGTGTATATGTTCGTGTTTTATGTATCTCCGTGTAAAAATGTCACCGTTAATCTCCAACTATTAAAAACATCTGGTGTTATCAGTAACTAGGTTTAGCTGAGAAAATCTATATTCAAAAATCGTCCTTATCTAAAATTTGACATTAAAGGCGCAAAAGTATAATTGGAATTGATCAAAATCATAATGATCAACCTTTTTGACACTCTGCACATGTGGGACTTTGTGGCTGACAAAGCTAAGCCTTCTGAACAAACATTTTTAAGAAACACTCTGTACAGGTACTTGAGTGTATGTATTCACGAAGTTTCAGGAGGTCTACCATCTTGTCGTAAAACAACATAGGCTTTCGCAAGCAATACTCTGGAAGTGTTTGGCATTTCATTTGAAAAGTGTATGTAATTGGTATTACGCTTACGAGTACGTATAAGAGGTATCTAATGGTGAAATGGTTAGCGTGCTTGCCTTCTATGTTCGTTCGTACCGCTGTTTCGATTCCGGCCGACATCTTTGAAATTTTTCTGGCGTGAAAAATTCCTTCGCCCACATTTCGGAATAAAGGTAAAACATGACCCATACCTGTACGATACAAGGACACGTTAATGATCCCTTTCCTAGGCAGCCTAGGTTAACCTTTGAGCCTAATAAAGTGGTAAGCCACAACAACTACGAGTTCCTAAACCGTATTGCATATATTGCATGTGCAATGCAGGGAAACAGAGCGGCTTTATCAGGGGGAGCTTTTAAAGTAAAGCCATAGAAAGAAAGTGTGCTGCGGGGAAGCATGCGAACCAAAAGCCAATATACCAAATGTAAAAACGGGGAAGAAGAAAATCTGTTCGCCAAATTCTTGGTAGACCGCGCGTTCGAAAATGTCTCTTTAGAAATTGCGTGGTTGGAAATCTGTTACACTTATTAACGCCGCACCCGTTCGGCGCACTTGACCCGATCTCGGAGAGCCGACTGACGCGCACCTGGCGTAAACTCGCGTCACTCTCGGTTGACGCCTCAACCACATCAAGTGTACACTGTGAGCAACACAATTTTACGAGTGCTGCATGACGTGAACCGAAACCCACGATTTGTTGCGAGTTCGCTCAAGTACAGATAGAAGCGTCCTTCCATCAAAAATCATAGGCCTTAGTTGTTCGATGAAAGCGAAGGCAAAATTGATGGTATTTTGCTTTCAATATTTAGTTAGTTTAAAAATCCGAAACTCCTGATTTAACGATCAATATCGCGGCATGAAGTTAAGAAAATTTGATAAAAGTCATTCAAGTATTTCTATGAATTTTGCAGAGTGTCCTGTATCGCATAAACCCATTTTGTCGAACGACTACGCATAAATAATAAATAAAGCGCAAACAAAAAGGATTCGCGAGAGTGTTTCATTTTTCAAAGCGCACTTGCGCGCTCGTTTATTGTGAAGAGGAAAATCGGTGTTTATACATCCAAGTAGCTTATTGAGAACTGCGAGAAAATTTGAGAGTTGGCATGCAAGCGTTTGAGGAGATGAAATACCCTTAGTATTAATATATTGTACTCTGTATATTTACTGTACGTTAAGCCTCTGTGTGCCACGATATTGTTATATAAGCTCTTTACGGTCGATTAAATAAGCCATGCCATGAATTTTTCTCGTATGAGACAAGATTAATGCAAAACATCTTCTATAATAAGTGATCCGTACATCATACGAATTCTTTTGATTTTTCCTGAGTGTGAGAATCGCGATTATTATTCTTGTTTGTCAAATATTTTGGGTCCCATAAATAAAACCACACACAAGTGAATACTCATATGACAATTAAGCTCATGAAACACTGCGAGATAGAATTTATTGACTATTTCTTGTAGGAATTCTGATTATTCTTCCGCTAGATTGCATTAATAAGATAGATACACATTCTGGTGAAACTGACAAGGAAATTACAGACCCGTTATTTTTTTTATCATCCAACTCGCGACGAGAAAAGGACGTGCCAAAAATCAGCTATTTCAGAATCCCATTTTTGCCCCGGGCAAATTGGATATTACAGAATATGTAGTGAAAGCAATCTTATTTCTATAAAGTCTGGAAAAAGCACAATCCGGCAGATCAAACTTTAAAATATCGGAACAAAAGGCCGGTAGAACCTCGTACCGTGCAGGTGCATGCTGTAGAAAATGTACTTTTTGAGAGGGGAAATTTGATCAAAGCCGGTGATATGTTGACTGTCAGCTTAAATAGGAACAAAGCCGGTGTTATAAAAAGAAATACGGGTAATCCCAGGACTCGACTGGGAGCAAGACGACGATCGAGTTGGCAAGACTCGAAAA
>JAQGBY010004860.1:0-15732 GCA_034698785.1 Mycogona germanica | reverse complement strand
TTAAGCATTATGCGAGGGGGAACGACCAGTACCCCGGGATCGAAATTTTCGAGAGCCCGCGCCGGGAATCGAACCCGTATTACTTTACCGTATTACTTACCGTAAAACCGTATTTACTTCAATTTCAATTTATTTGGCGCTTCAGATTAACGAGTGACAAGTACAAGCATATGAATTATTTTAGTTAGGTCAGCGTGATCTACAAAATGCATTTCAAATTATACATTTTAAATATATCGTAATTTTAATTTTAAATATATCGTGTTCTTGGTTTAGAAACCACGGCATTTTGATTATATAGACGCTCTGCCTACTAGAGTAACAGGGAAGAACAAGAATGCATCTAACAAAATCAACTGATCCATGCTAAAACTTTGAAATTGTGGAAATCGCTTTTGCAATTGCTATTCACTGCAGTCGAATTAAATAATAATAATAAGTTCAGTTGGAATGATATTAAAATGACATAGGGACCGCGGTGGAACGCGGCAAATATTTTGCTGATTATTCCGTCAGAAAACATCGTTCAACAAAAGCAAAAAAAAAAAAAAAAAATACAAACTGTTTTACATCGCATGCAAAAAATCATTATTCTTGAAATTAAACAACGCACAGATAAGTCAGAAATGACGCTGACAGCCGAATAAAGCTTAGAACATAGTGAAAGACAGCCAACCCTCCGCCAATCTCATCCCCTCCCACACATCTCTACTTCTCTTCAGCCATCACCGCTCCAAGCCATACATTATTCCGAATTTATATATACGGGCATAGAACCCCTCCAAACCAGTTTCCCAAATTCTATACCATTTCGAAAATCGCGGTGCCTTTTCCTTTCAAGTAACGGCAAAACATTAACCAGAACACTGAGTCGATGCATAAATAGGTCTTGCCTATATGCATTATTTATAAATATATATATATGTATGCATGCGCTATTTAGCTTTCGGAATATCTCTCTCTCTGTGTGTGTGAAGAGGATGTGTTATTCGGTGTAATATATTTTCTTGGACTTTTCCTTCACCATATCAATGTGGGTTGGGCGCGGGCGAATAACACCGATGCGCAATCTTGGCAAACAAAAAGAAAATCCATACATTTATTCGCTTCAAAAAATTAAAAGAGGAACGTATTAGAACTATCCACGCAATATTCAAATTCGATGGCAACCGTGGTTGAGTACAAAATGGACGTTCTCGTTGATAATGACGTGGAGCTGTATAGGACAGTACCGTCTCATGTATGTGATTAGGAAATGGCAAAAGCTTTAACAGAAAATAAAAATACCTTATATTAAAACTGAGCCTAGAACTGAGTGGGTAAGATGTGCTGTGGCAAAATCCCTGTCATGGAAAATTGGGCACAATAAAATATGCTATGAAAATGTAGCAAAAATGTCAAAGTCGCAACGAAATGATTTTATTTAATCTCACTGAAAAAGGGCTTCTCCAATTCCATGTGTCTCCAAAACATTAAAAAGGCATGGTACGTTAAATGTATTGTTTCGATATATTATTAGACCGATACATGTAAAGTAAGGTAGCAAGTCAATTCAGTAGAGTTAGACTTCTAATAAAGGTTCACAAATTTGACAATTCGGATACGGCAATGTCACAAAACCGGCAACAATTCTCCGAATGACGAAAACCCACATATTATTTGAATAAACTCTAAAAGAAAAAAATATGGCTACCTTATACAGACAATTCACAGTCGTTCAAAATCTCTCTCATGTAATGCAGCTGACGTCGTTAATATAATATTGCCCACCAAATGCGCGCACATTTAATAAAAAGCGGACTTCGTTTTGCCGAGTTGACGTCATGAATTAACCATAGATAAATCTGTGGCGAAACGGCTTTTCCACATATGAAGTGACCAAACGCGAACGTAGCCAATATACACACGTACGTGTAGGGGGGGGGGGCGTCCGAGTTCAAGTTATGATTCTTGTCTCTCTGTCCAGCTAGTATAATATACACAGGCACGAACGCAATTCTCAACCTAAAGACGACCGTTGATGCAACCTAGCGCCTGCGAATTGGGGAAAAGCAATCACTGCCCGCTTAGCTGCAATGCGGGAAAGCATAATCTCCATTTCGATGGTATGCTGCCCGCGATTTCGATCGCTAACAATAATTTGTCGTGCGACAGCGACACTTACCATGCCAACAAAATCCATTTTCAATAAAAATTCCAGAAACCATTACCAGAAATTTTAATTCCATTATCACAATACAGAATTGCTTCTAAATCTTTTCGGATATTTTCGTTTATGTAGGGAGATCAATAGTTTGGACACCTCTAATGCTAAGTGAAGTAGGCTTGCAACCACTAAGCTGATCCCAAACAAGAAGACAAGGACGATTCAACCTCGGACGTGAACCTGTCGCCACATCTGTTCGTACTTGCACGTAACAAAATGATGGTCATCGTTAACGACCCTCTCGCAAAAAAACAACCATCCTCCCCAACCTCTGTCAGATGGTGCTTTATCTTCGTGAGATCCAGCACCTAACCTGATTGTTTATTTAAAAAAAAAAATGAGTGATAAATCCTAAAAATTAGAAAACCAATTTCATTGTCCCATCAACTCGTACGACTCGTCGTATGGCTCGGCGGTCCTGGGTTCGATTCCCAGCGCGGGATTTCGAAAATTTCGATCCCGGGGTACTGGTCGTTCCCCTCGCATTGTGCCTGAGCACAATGAGGGGACGTAACGCCTGTATTGCGGTTGACTACAGTTGATTGGTAAAAAAAACTGCGAACACAAGTTAGGAGTTTACTAACCTATCCATAATAATGTAAAGTAAAACGAATTGTGTTTGAGTTTATTCAAAACATTGATGAAAAGGAGACCCTCGAGAATAACTATGCAGCCTAGGATGATAAATAACACCCAAAAAAGTCTCCCAATGTTAATCATTGCAGTAAACCCGATCAGTCACTGCCACATAGGTCAAATGTCACGAGTACCAAATGCTCTGAGGGTATCAGGATTATAAATGGGCAGCATTAAACGTGAGTCCACGCGAACAGTGGGGAAGTGAATCGCCCACGGCGCCGCTCACCATTGGTCGCCGGAACCGAAGTCACTAATCGGAGAATGAGCACCCGAGTCACGAGGGCGACGTGGTGTTAATGACAACTTTATGGCCTAGCTCGCACCCACCACCTCCTTCTCTCAACGTCTGTGCAAGAATAACAAAGGTCTTAATCAAAAACCTGGTTTCTTGATGGCGACGAGGTTGTCGAGGAGGGCAAACACCTTACAGGTTACCTTCCCCTCCCCCCCCCCACAAAAAACGTTTCCTTACTGTCCACTACAGAAATTAATGAATGCGAATCAAACTGCATCTGATGGGGAGGGGAGCCTCCTGACCGTGCACCTATCCCATTGTGATAGGAGGGTAAATGACACTACGAACATTATGAGACGGACTATGACGTCGTTAAGAAGCAGGTATATACTTTGTCCCGGGTACCAGGAGCGAAAGTACATGTAGTAATTACATAGTGCTTAACCTTACGGTACTTAAGCCTGGATTAATATTTTGCAGAGAGTCAAGATTGGCCAAGAATAAATGTAAGTGCACTCGGTTCGCTATATTCTTAATTTTGTGCAACCCCTAAACAAAGACATAAAGTCACCAGATAGGAATCTTGATTTGAAGCACGAAATGTACAAGTAGGCATGATATACGTTAATCTAAATTATATTAGAAAGATACTGCAGGAACATGAACATGAATTTGACATTTTCCGTGCCGAATGTATTCTGTATTTCCGATAAACCAACCAATGAATTCAATTCAACGTTCAGAGTACATTCATATTAATGAGATATTTCATAGGTGAGTGAATTAGGTTGAATACTCTGTACTCGAATTGACATTGATTGGCAATTCAGATCCTAGAAATGTTTTTAGTTTCTGTCGTATTTAATCGGCGAATTGGTTGAGGAAACCTTCGCAAACGTTCGAACATTTCGAACATTTCATACATTTTATAGTTTCAGGTAATTTAATAAAAATATATTTTCTCAATAGCAGTTGTTGAATATATATATAGAAGTAATGGACACACACAGGACACCATTACAATTTAACTGCGTCTACGTAGTACTGAAACATCAAACTGTGCCATATCTCGTAACCCGCGGCGACGTACAACTTTCACTCAGTATACTTGTATAATTGTAGACCAAAATGGGGATCGAGCGCGTTTGGATACACTGTTGGGAGGAGAATGGGGAGGTTGCGAAAATTTACCCGCATTTAACGTAGTTGTTGCGTACAACGAACACATAAACAGCGATGCGACGGCCACAAATTTTGACGAAACCGTGCACAGAAATGGCTCTAATGAAGTTACACAGGCAGAGCCAACTTGAAAAGCAATTATAAACCAGAGACAAAAAAAAAACTAGAGTAAAAACTGGGCGGCGCACGCAGCGAGCGAGAGTCAGGCAAAGACCGACAACGGAGCCCCCCTTAACTAAATGAAAAGGTACGTATAGGAGAGAGTACAGTGTACGCCGATATATTCGCTTATATATACGTGTATATATATTTGGCCACTTGATTACATTCTGCCTCATTAGATAATTTCCTTCCCAGATGATAATCAAGCACCGTAATGGGTTCCTTAGTGCTTTTGGCTACGGGCATTATGGGGGCGCTTCGCGTACAAGCGAACGCCGTAACGGTGAGGCCAAGCGACAAACCGACAAACGCCATTGTGAGCGAGTGTATACGGATGTGCGGGACTCCCGTGTTGTGTACGTAAAATGGAACCGTCTAGCCTTGCCTAGCTTTATAAGCATACAACAACTACTTGTTAAAAAATATTGATGATAAGAATTTCCAAAATATGAGTGTGAACATGCTTGTTACCCGAACATGTTTGCGTACAAAAATATCGATTTATTTAATGGCCGGTTTTATTATGGACAAACGGTTAAATAGAAATCGAGCTTAACCGTTACATAATTTTGATGTAATTGTAACATGTAAGTATTAATAGAAAGAAGTGGCGCTGAGGGATCTGTGTTCCTATGCCCGCAGCGAGTAACTGACATCACACATGTGTCAAGGAAAAGAGGGTTCGAACCGCTGTAGCAAATTGTGGGGATTAGGTCTGACAGTCGCTGACCTCTGGGGGTGGCGAGTATACCTGTGCAATGCTCTTTTTGCACATGATCAGAGTGTGTTTTATTATTTACGTGTTGAACTTGGCGAGTTCACCATTTATTAGAAAACTCAAAATACGGTAGTTACTTCGTTATTGACAAAAAACCTACCTAGTTTAATATACCTACATTTACAGGTATATGTAAATTAAAATTATAATTGTAACATCCAAGCTACTGTAAAGCAAATATTTTTTTAAGGAATGTATGTACGAAGAACATTTTATTTCGTTCAATAGTAATTGGTCTCGGCTTATTCCGAAATGAGTTTGTGAAGTGCATATTTTGAAATTAGTTCAGTGATAAATGATATTTAATTTATTTCAATTTAACTCACTGTATCTATTTTGGAATAACAAAACGATAAACGAATTTTACAGCACGTATACACGGCTATAGGGTGGTGATTTTCAAAATTACATGTTCAGACACCAATTACAAAGGTGGTGCCGGCTGCTCGCATATCGTTGAATCTGTACAATAGCAGAAATAGCGTCCTCGTAAATGCACCCTCGTCCATAACCATTGTCTCTCTGCAGCCCCAACAAAACTCGCTCGTCCTCGCCTTAAGTCCATCACCAGGGCCACGCCTGGTCTGCCGCAAACGATCTAATAAACGAAGCTTGATAGATTTTATTTGAGCCAAAGCAGAGAATTACGCATAGCTTAAAGACCAAATATTTGTATATATTTATCCGCCTGAGACCCTGTATTCTCAGTATCGCTCAGTTTCAATTAACCCAAATTCAACTCAAGGAATTCAAATATACCTATATACTTAAGAGCCAGACATTTGCGGTCGCTCATGTATCTAATCTGAAACGATATAGTATGGGGCCAGGACAATGCAGGTGCGCATCTCGACATAACTAGATTCTACGTCCACCATTAGGGCAGTTAGGAGTCTTGGAAGGATGAAAAATCGTGTTTTCCCAACCACACTCACTCACTGCCATAAGAGACAACGCACATTGGCAGTTCGACGTAAAAACACACACAATGAGCGAGATAATCAGTGAATATAGCTGGCGAGACGGTGCCTCTGGATCAACGAAAATGGAATCAGCGGAGATAGATGGGCGAGCTGCGCGTTCCTGATGAGCCTATGTTGGATCGTCGAAAATTTGATTACGCGCCTTCTTGCTTCAATGAGCAGCAGCAAAAATTCACTATTGTCGCTGCTCCTGCAGCTGAGTCCCCCAAACCCTTTTGTTGTGCTTTCAACGACAAACAAACATATGCGATTAAGTGACGACCGGTTGCGTACAACAGTACTTCAAATTCTCTTTGATGCCTCGTTAAAACGCCAGGACTCGTTGAAATGTGTCATTAACGCCATGGACTGTTCTTCGTCGTTCTATGTTATTTTTGAGTTTTTCGTTAATCTAGGCAATCAAAACATCTATTATTAGTAATCTAACATAGAGAGTCTCCAATTTTCACAAGCGCACTCTAACTTCAGTGCGGAGTTTTAGTCTAATCGAAACAATTTGACTTTTGTTTGTTTTCAGCGCAGCAGAATCAACACTAAATGAAATTTTTGACAACGACTTCATTTAATTAAGAAAAACGAGCAGCTGCTGTTTTAATACGAATTTTTTGTCTCATATTTAGGTATCTATTAAGTATCTATTACGTTTGAAAATATTAAACTTACACCGAAATATCATTGCGTTGGGGAGTGCTAACGAATATTTTGCTAAATGTACAAAGATTTACCCTACCTGTTTCGATGTAGCTCGTGATATATTTGCTCATACAATAGCAATACACGCCCCTTTAGATGTAACTACTACGCAATATCACACACTGACGTCACGCGTATATGCAAATTCAACCACGTCACATATTTACCGGCGAACGGCGATCAATGATTGATCGCTACAGTCTACATATTGTACATTGAAATATATAATTAGTATAAAATAAACTAGTTGAGATGCAGACAAGGCATACAAACAAGCATTCGCATGCAGTTTCTTTCGACAATCAGAATCCGCAGTTATGGTAACACGAGTGTGTTTCTTTCGTTGCATAGCATGGTCAAAGAGCAATGGACAGTTTAAAAAGATAGCCAATAATAAATAGTTACGAGAATTGACTGTCTTGTATTCAAGTGAGAAAATCCGGTATTTAATCTTTGGTGTGATATTTGTGCAAAGATATGTAATATAAAAATGTATACGAAAATTAGAGTTGAAAAGTTGAGAATACTTGAGAAATATTTGAATGAGCATTTCACATTTCAATAATTGACATTGCTTAGATTTTTAATTTCTAAAATATGGGTTGAGTAAAGCAAATAAATATACATATCATACATTTTAAATTTAATTCAGTAAATGGTATTTCCACATTTCACAAATAATGTTGCACTAATGCTTTAAACGTGACGCCCCACAATGCGTCAATACGTAAACAAGACAGGGAATGACATCAGATTGACGTATGTGTGACTATTTATACATGTATATAATGTACATGTATAGAGCAAGACCATGTCAGGGCCTGGAAATATCGGCTACATGTCAAGTTAGGGGGCCACCCCGTAGATGGAGCCGCGCGCCAACCTTGTCCATTGCACTTTGCCAAATGCACTTAGATTTGCTTAGTCACCGGCAAAAGAGCATGACAAATATTTGGTCCCTACCTGCCCTGTTCTCACTGTCTGCTGGTTTCACTTGGATTGGACGGTTCATCTATACGTGGGGAGAAGGAAAAGAGAAAGAAACACGCATTAGTACTACGTTAAGCATAAATCCAGAAACGGACAATGTCCGTTGCATATATACTATTCAGTTAAATAAAAACAGTCACCATAATAGTATGAATAAGATGGCCGTTACAAGGATCGCCACTACGTAGCGGATTGCGTACATAAATATACTTTTCAAAACTAGGAGTATTAATTCATTTCCGCTGCAAAACATTTCTTCTTATAACGACAAAACATGGGTTGCTTTCAGTTGTACTAACGTAAACAATAAGTGGCGCGCCAAGCTGCTGTATAGTGACAGAAGTTTTGTTTTGTTAACCAAAATTACGTTGCATCGTGCAGTTTTAAGCATTTTAGAATTATGAAATATGTTTCATGAAATGAAAACTGATTCAAAAACACTTAGGATAGTTCTTCCATTAGATTACAATGCAAACAGACGTTCGGAAAAAATTCGCAGACCAACTATAGCTTCTTAAAAAAGGGGCGCATCAAATTGAATGTGTAGAGAAAAGATAAATTTGTATTAAAAAATATGTTATCCCAGGTATCGATGTTTAGGTAACAGATTCCATTACGATTTATTTATAAGTGCTTCCAGGACAGGTGAATTTAATTTCTTTCCTTTATTTTTCTTCAAAGTTTTGATACTATTAATCTTCATCCTGTTTCACGAAAAATCGTCATTCTAACATCATTGCGTGAGACGTCTTCGCCCCAATAAGGGCAGTACACTACATCTATTCTATTCAAGGTATTATAAATGATGTCGTTTACAGACACCACTAGACGGACTCAAAAGTTTAGAATCTTAAGTATGATAACTTAGAGCAGTTCTAGTGTGTAACTAATAAAAAATCAAAATAATACATTTGTTTGAGCAATTATTTCTAAAAATAAATTGGATGTACATGTATATTGATTCATAAAGTTTTTTTAAAAGCAAAGTTACCTATAGAATACAATTACCCATAGAACAAGAATACTATTATATATACAGGACCATGTACATGTATCTGACGCGTAACATGAATGCTTGGATTTTAGGTTATAGCTACGGCGAGACGCCTATTTGTTCACCGTAGCATTTTAAACGTATCAGTAATCCGCATAATGTGATCTCCAGGAGCATGCATGGCACTACGCTGCCAATGTTTGCTGTCTGTCTGGAGCTGAATGTGCGAGAGCCCCATTGCATTCAACAACGGCCATAAAGACACCACTCGGCTGGGCCGAAATGAAATGCTGTCCACTTTGGATAAATCCAAACGCTCCATAAAGATGAACACGTAGACAAATACGATCGCGCAGATCCGACCACGAAACTCCCCGAGGCGCAAGTTGCCAAGCAAAGCAACGTGCTGTCAGTGATTGCTAATGTTCGTCAAATTCAGGGGCAGCAATGCTCTAACTGCAAATTTGCAAAGTAATCTGCCCAGTAATGCAGAACACTTTCATTATGATTCGGTTGTGCCTACTGATGGCTTTCGAGTAAAACTATTGGCAAAGTGATCACAGTGTTGCCAGTCTGACCGATGTGAATGATTGACTGAAACGACTCAAATTAGAACACAAAGGTTACCTACATGCAAATCACGTATCGGTTCTCATCCTCAAATAAACTTTATATCTATAACATTTGATGAAGTTGTCTTACCAAGATCCGAGTGGGTCATTAGCGTCATTTGTGTGGTGCTCGTACTAGCCAATAGTGCCGCACGACAACATTCATGATCTCGCGTACAATTATTCGCGACGTGGGGAACAGGCTGATTGGTTGCCTCGAGCAATCCAATCTGAAACAGGGCATTCGCAAGATAATAGCGTAGGTGTAATTATATTCAAATTAGTCTGCCCAAAAACAAAAATGGATATTTTAAATTCTACGCCTGGGTGTACTGCGTTAGCGATATGGAGCGAAACATCGTTGATACCGCCCCGTGCTTGTTGTGTTCACGCATACGAAATGTGAACACACGCTGTTGCTTGATGCTGAACGAAATTGGTGCGGGGGTCTCGTTATCAAATAGTAGAAGTCTGGTAAAAAAAAAGATTCGTCTAATCTAAATGCAGAAAGAATTACCCGCGGAAACGTGAAAGCCCTCGTTTCTATTGTTTGAAAGTCTCAGTTGTATATATAATACAGATGCAGGTGTTCGCAAAAATATGTGGACACGATCACGTCCGAAATGAGCGCATTTTTCGAAGCAGGATAGTAGCAAACAAAAACCAGGCCTCAATCATAATTGGAGATACTTTTTAATCGGAATCCGGCTTAATTCAAAACTGTGCGTGCTCGCTGTATTTGGCCCAGATGAATTTTCAGTGGTGCGCTGTCAGATTAGACACCGGCAATACATTTAAGTTTCAACATTCACATAGAACTCAATACACTGCACTATCAAATTTCTTGTAACGTTACTGGATCAAAGCCTATCTAAAATTCATAGCATAAGCAACACAACGGTATTTGAAAAAAATTAAATGCCGTCGATTGAATAAGCAGTTGCAACGTACAGTAGTCCCGAATAATTTAATATTTTCGAAATAGATATTTGCCCAGCAATATTTGTGTTGCTTGTTTGTGTTGTGTTGGAGGTGTTTTTGGGGGAAAGCATTGCTTGCCTCGAACTCGTCTACATCACGCCACTGTCAACGTACACGTCGTTCGGATATACGCTGACTCGTTAAAAAGCAGATTAAGGCCCTATGAGTTGGTGATGTGCCGGTGCAAAACGCACGCACGCCTCAGAAATCCCCTAGAATCCCGGTTATTGTTATTTCAACACTCGCGGAGTGGAGAGCCGCCTTTAAATAGCATTTTTAAACATTTTGAGACAGTCGGTGGGAGATGCTCGCTGCATACCAAATCGCCTTCCCCCGCGCGGGTGTTGCGCTGACATAGGAGTGCGTGTAGGCCAACAAACCGTGTAGTAAACCAACGCCTGTTTACTCCATTTGCGTTCCGCCATTTGTCCTTCGTTCTGGATTAAAGGACATCTAAATGACAGAAAAACTGCCGGGGTGGTCGTAAAGTTAATTATCCATCAAATTTATGCTCGCGCATTGTGCACAATTAAAAATCAGCTTCTAATCTACCCTCGCCCCTTATATTACGGATACGCACCGGGAAAATTCCTCCTACATCTACTCTCTGTTCACATGTATGCGATGGATGGCCTATAACAACATGGACTTACTGAAAACAGTATTATCACAATGGTTGAGTTCCAGTAATGGGTGATTCCAGTGTAAATCTCTGAAGACGTGGATAGGAGATGGTGACGCAAATGCCAAGATTCGTTTCAATGAAAACGTTCTTCTGTAATCATTGTCGCGACTCAAAAAATGATACAAAATAAATCAATTAAAAGTTTGAACGAAAGTTTCACGATAGTAATCGTACACAAATTATACTTGAAGTTGCTGATTTTATATAAACTGATATCAGAAGACGTCTATGTTTTATGTCGCAGCAGGCCTAACAAAATCAAATCAAAGGTAGCACCTTCGATAAAGTACAGTTTAACATACTGTACTTTCCCGACTTCTGCAAGAAATTTAAGTGACTTCAGAAAATTGACTGAATAACAAACAATCTAATCCTGAACTTAGTGAAATTGTTTCTTCTCTACCCACGTCAAAATTATTATGTCGAACGATTTTCACATTTCCACACGACAGATTAGAATCTGACGTCATATTTAAAAATCTCACATCTCTTGATAACCATTCATACACATGATCATTTTATCACATCTGACGTTTAATGGATAAGCCTAAATCCAATTTGAACATAAATACGTTATATGATAAAAGTGAATACTAATTGACACAACACTTAAATGTTGCAGCGACGAGATATATTGGGCAGATCAGCAGTTCACTTCGAAACAAAAAGTAAATACAAATTCTAAGTCAATTAGATGCGTCCTTGCACGACCTTGCTCGTGACGAATAGCAAATTCCCCTATATATCAAATGCGTTCGTTGCTATCAGAAAGATACTGTGCATTGCAGCGAATTATTCGGTTTGCCTGCATTTTATCCTGACTGGCTGACCATATGGCATGACCTGCCATTAACCGAAGATGGCGCAGTGTCATCTATGATAAAAGCGCGTCTAAATGACAATCACCACGATCCTTTATTCTATGCTCTACATACTAAATATACAGTGTACATAGACGAATTGCACAAAGATAGATCGTATACATGCACATAATGTAACGACATTTACACAAACAGGGAGACCTATTGTGTGGCCTATTAACTCCGGAGACCCCTTTCTCATCATGTTCAGTTCACGTTATCAACGAATTTAACACAATGACGAAATCATTACTCTTGTTTGAACGTATCAATCACATAACAGAAAAAAATCCTAAACAGTTTTGTGACAAAATTGCCGATTTTTCATCTAAGAGATCGTTCATGTGGGATGTGGTCAAATTCTTAATTGAAGTTACGCATTTACGGAGGTCATTTAAAATTCATTAAGCGCCCTCCAATCAATGTTGGATGCAATTCTTTACTACGTCATATTGTCTGCTGGGAACACTGTACCGTAGTCAGTGTATGCGATAGGTAAAGGAACCCCCAACGTCTCAAAAAGAATAACACAGACCGATTGATTTCGCCGCATTGTAACCGTGCTCTTACGGTTTCGCTGCGCAAAGGCCGGCTTAAAGCCAACCAATACAATACAAAGGTAGCGAAACTGGTACCCTGTAGTATAAGCGACTTTCTGACCTGAAATCGGTAACAATAAAGACATTTACATTGTCCCCCCCCCTCTCACCGAGATCAGCATGAACTTAGGAGGACTCATCGATCAGAGTGCAACGGATGACTGACCACTCCGTCGGATCCTCATCAAGATGGCTGCCTATATATAACTCGTTCATAAACGAGTGAGGCTTGCCTCGGAGTGCAATATGGCCCGAATTATATCGGGATGACGTACCAGATATACGCGGATCCGCGCTGCGGAAAAGGGTGACCGACGTTAAGGAGAGATGCACCCCACGAATATACGAGTATATATATATAGAGCGATTGAGTTAGAAAGAGAGAGAGAGCGACAGAGCAACCAAATCGTTAAAATGCATTTCCCATGTTATGCTCCGGGTGATAAATGTATCGCCATCGCCGGATGATAATTAATGGAAGACACAACAAATGCGTTCCTATTTGCCATTACTCTCTATCTCTCGATGATAGAGGAATCGCGCTCTATCGCAGGTCACACTACGCGAATGGCCACACACACACACAGAATGTTGGTTGAACCGCCATAACCCGGGCCTTATCGTTATGAAGTAGCACCACACGTGCGATGTAAACATACAGGATATGGTATTGCTAAGACCACGGCTCATAACTCGTGAAGGTTCCAGGAATTTAATTTCTGTTCAGTTGTTGTTGTCCACAAACGTGTTGTGGTGTTACACTATGTGAGTTGTATTTAAAAATATTTTGAATTGACTTATACAGTAACCTCCAAACAAATCTTTACAAATTGAAATATATTAATCCACTTGAATGACTACCATTTTTTCACCATGAGGTGCATCTCTCCTTATCACTGAGTGGATTAGGTTTCGGTTAAGTTATGTGTACGTGCGCATAACCAATTTTCAAAATAAATCATTTTTAAACATATGTTCGTTAGAAGTGTAAATACGATAGCATAAATAACAATACATTCAAGTCATCTCACCGGAACTTCACAATTCAACGAACATTTTAAAAGTCTGAACTGCCATCCCTCGAAGTTCGTAAAAATTGCGATATTAGCATACGAACGCAATGCATTAGAAAAACGTCATGCGACCTCACAGTGTTCACAAAGTTCCCACGCAGTTCCCAATCTACCATGCTCTATGAAAGTCTGATCAGATCTTCCGAGGACAGATGGTCAACACAGTGATGTAGCAAGGCCAGAGTCGCATATCGACCACCACACTCACCCAGAACTCCTAGGAGCACAACAGATGCCGATCATATCATTTTACATTAAAGAGCTTCCGGCACCAAACCTTACACAACCTCATGAGACCCCAACGCGAATCGAGACATTCGAAGGAAATGGGAAACTCTCAATCTTAACTTTGAATTGATGTTCCTCAAAAGCACTGAGAACGAAAAGCACATTGCACGATCGACACTGCGCCGATATCCAGAAGCACCTCCGATTAAGCTCGCAATAATCTCCACTTCCAGAAATCCACCTTCGTGAGGGCTGATCAGCGTCATAAACTTTAGGGGGTGGAAAAAGGCATTAGTCGCGAACCGGTGACTTCAGCCATTATTAATACCTATAGCTATACCGATTGGTCGAGCCGGTTTATGTGTCATATTTGGTGTTGGCGCAGTTCATCTGGTGTGGTGTCGCAATATATTGCTTCACCTGATATCCTGGTGTCAGCTATTAATATAAATTCCTCTCGGACAATCGCGTGCTTGCATGCGTGAGGGAACTACAACTCGGCGAAAGCTTAAGAAAAGGGCCGAGGGATCTAGAAGTTAGCGGCAGCGATACGTTCTGAGAGTAATCGGGGGCTATCAAGATTCGACCATAATTCGGGGATAATAATCTTTTTGACTGCGACTATGGCATCGATCTTTAATGTCGGTCGTCATACAGTCCTGACAAGCTGGGGAGGAGTGCTCGTTGAACTGAAATGACAACTGAATGGCTTCGCATGGACTACCACACGCGTCAGACGAAAATGGTAGGGAAACTGGATGGTCCTTAAGATAAATTCTTATTGGGCAATATTTTATTAGTAGACACAGGTCACGACTGGTTAAAGACGAAATCGGTAGCTAGCTACAGCATGATCAAAGATAAATTAAACCTCCAGCCAGTGCACACTGTAGGATGAAGTTTTTCACAAGATCATAATTGGCAGCGCTTTAACACAAGGTGACGCTTCTGTCGTCATTGGCAAGTGGCGGTAGGCCGGCTGTATTCAACATAAATTAATCACTGTTTTAATGACGGTGTTAGAAGATAATTACTGAGAGATGAATGCATGTCTAGGTATAGGGTATGAATAGCAATGTATGGGAGATGGGCGAAGTTGAACCAAAATTCGTAGTAGTAGATTGGTCGCCCGGGTGTGCACGAAAATAAGGGGAATCGTGTGATCATACGTTACAGTTTTATATTACGGTCGACTGGTGATGGGAGAACATAAACACGTAATTTGTAGCTTCCGCCTATGGCGCCTTGAGTCAATATCTATTTCTTTGTCAATAGTCATTAACCAACTCAGACAGTGCTCACTTGGCGTTGCATGGAATACCAATTCACTATCTATATAGTGAAAGGTCAAACGATGACGGACATTTGGCTTTAGCCATGCCGGGCTCTAGGTGAAATATTAAATGTGTGAGCTCATATTTTTCATTCAAATATTCGCTCCTGATTCTACATTTTAAAGTGGGAATTAGGTAACCAGGCACATATCAAATTTCTCAAGAAAAACAATTTGACAATTTTAAAATTTAAGAATCATATTTATCATGTTCAAAACTTTATCAATATCAATAAATAGTCATTTTTACGAATATCCAAATTTCAATTCAACCCCAACAAAAATGTCTTTTTGATTTGGGGAGCGACCCCTTTTTATGATTGTTTATCTCACCGATCGACGATCATCATTTGAACCTAATAGCTCACGTTCAGCTCCATCGGAATCTCCACACAAGAGCAATAAGGTCCAGGTTCACGCAATAATGAATTATTAGGAAGTACGCGTCAATTGCATCGTCACGTGAAGAATAGCACCCTACTTCGTTCAGGTACAAAAAT
>JAQGBY010004859.1:0-15733 GCA_034698785.1 Mycogona germanica | reverse complement strand
TTAATATTTACGACTACCACCTAGTGTCTATTACTTTGTACATCAGAAGCGCAAGTGAAAATTAAAATATTTGATTTTGATCAAACATTTGCTCTCGTCGCCGGCTCTTGATTGTCGTCCAACAATCACTTCTCCACCAGTCATTTATTATCCTACGGCTTCACTCAACTCCATTGTTATGTGTAATGTTGTGTGAACTGTCCCATTTACAGTCTCACACATCAGAACTGGATGGCGTCAATCCGCACCATTCCACAGCATATTCCCTGATTCTACTGGTCATTGACCAGCACCAGCCAGGAAAAAAAATTAATTTGCTAACTAATTTACTGCCTGCGCGCTCCCTCATTTCCCCTAACACACTTACCTGCAGGGAACAGGTAGGGAGAGGGAAGGAGACAGGGAAACCAATCAAAAAGGTGAGACACAATTTGAAAATCGAACAAGCCTTATGGTCAAGTTTTTAATTTAAAATTTAACACGAGGTTAAAGAAATTAAATTTACTTTGAAATATAAAATTCAAAATGACATATTACGTCGACCCGTTGACACAATACGAATTGTCCTTGATGGTGATAATGGCGCCGTCTGAGACCTCCACGGTTGGCATACGTAGGAGTCAACTCGGTACCCCTCATTTCCTCAGGACAGCCATTGAATTCATCACCGGACCGGAACATCTTGATGGTCATCACAGACCACTGGACACTGGAACACTGGACTGCTGACTGGATACTGGAAACAATCAGGCCTTCATGCGGACCTCAGAATGAGGCCTGAAGATTTGAACGTTGACTTTGTAAATCAGCAGCAGCAGTCATATTGTCCAATAATTATATTGCAGAAAGAAATTGTTCGAATTACTTGTGTAAAAATTTACTCTGTTAAAAACTACAGCGTATTTGACGTTGATAGCGTGGCAGAAAAACAGAATGTTTATTATGACTGGAATGATGGAGCGACCCAGTCACTGGAGAGACTCGTCTTGTGTCCATTTAAATTCACATTTAAACCAAGTATTTATACAGTCCAGGCTGGCACTGGTGCAGGCAAAATCTGCATAATTGCCTAATACGTGACTTCCACCGATCGGTCGATTGGGGAAAGGAAAGGGCAAAGGTTCAAGCCGTGCGAGTAAGAGTCGGTTCTGCCCGCAGGCACAGAAACGGACGCTTACATATGTCTGGACCTCTATCATCCACACCAGGAAAGGCATGGTGCTGGGTGACAAGTACATTGACCAGCCACAGACTGTCCAGGTGGTGCTGACTCTGCTGGATCCGCTGATGGACAAGGGGTACTGCCTGATGGCAAACAATTTTTACATGTTCCCCTACTTGTCTGACCTGCTCCTGAGAAAGAGGACAGACTCATATGGCACCATCAGGAGCAACAGAAAATACCTGTAAGCTGGAATGAACTTGACCAAACTGAAGAGGGGTGAACTGGTGGCCTTCTAGCGTGGCAAATTGCTGGCCATCAAGTGGCATGACAAAAAGGACATCCACCTATTGTCCACCGTCCATCACTGCACCTTCCAGAAAGTGCAGTTCCGAGGAAAGGTGGTTTCCAAACCCAAAGTTGTTGTTGCCTACAACCAGACCATGGGTAATGTGGACAAGGCTGACCAGTGCCTCACTTACTATGACAGTGTCAGTGTCCAGAAGAGGAGCTGGGTCTTCTACAAGAAGATATTCTGGCACCTCATCGACCAGGCAATCTTCAACAGATTTGTAATCCAAAAGCAGCTTGGTGTGCCAGCCAAAAAGATTTTAGATTTTTGTTTGCAACTTGTCAAATTGATCATCTTGACACACTATAAAAACAAGATTCAGCAAGTTGCCAAGCCTGGCCACCGGATGTCCAGCACATGCCCAGCACATCTGGTGGAGTGTCACTTCATCAAGAACATTCCTCCCACCAAGAGCAAGGAATTTCCCACCCGGACCTGCATGGTGTGCAACACCAAGGTGGACAAGAATGGAAAGAAGATTTGAAATGAATCGTGACTTTAGTGCCCATCCTGCAATGTCGGATTGTGCCTGGATTCATGCTTTGAGGTGTACCATACATCACTGAACTTCTGACCAGGTAAGAAGAAAATTTTGTTACCTTTCCAAATCACCAACTACCAAGTCTCTGTGCCATCTAGATCAATATAAATATAAGTTATAAACTAATTTATAACTCGTTATTCCTTTCGCATATTCAGCAATATATAATTTTTTGGGGGGTACAACGCGGAAACAAGTAAAAAATATACAAAAATACTCCAACACTATTATAAGATTGATTTATTTTATTAGTAAACGTCAACACATAGAAATGTTTGTAAGTGTGGGCCAATTGACGGTGCTGCAGCTTTACTCTATTCGTGTATTGGAATATACATATTTAAATCAACATATAGTTTTTTTTTTTAGTTTTCATCAACTGTAGTCAACCGCACTACAGGCCTTACGTCCCCCTCATGGTGCTTAAGCACTATGCAAGGGGGAACGACCAGTACCCCGGGATCGAAACTTTCGAGAGCCCGTGCCGGGAATCGAACCCGGGACCGCCGAGCCACAGCTAGTAGCAATACCGACTGGGCTACGACGAGTCGTTAAAACTAAGCCTAAATTAAACCCACGTCTGGTGTCTCAGCATTGCTATGTGCAAACTGTAGTTCATCTCCGGCTGACTGTGCGTGAATTGTCATGGCAAGCATCTCTCCTATTGAATAATTTAGGTATACACTTGAATTGCTTAACATATAAAATGCATAAACGATATCTAAAAGATACGGTGTCAAAATGTGATGTGGAAAATATATTCTATCGACACTGATAAAATAAGGATTATGTTAATACAAAATTGTGCTATAATGTAAAGTGTCCTATTCTTCGATATTGTGATAGTTTAGAAAATTCCTATAATCATTGCCATATTGTCATTCTTAGTAATAGGAAAAAGTTGCACTATATTCTATTCTATTTGTT
Source organism: Mycogona germanica (assembly GCA_034698785.1). Classification (NCBI taxonomy): domain Eukaryota; kingdom Metazoa; phylum Arthropoda; class Diplopoda; order Chordeumatida; family Chordeumatidae; genus Mycogona; species Mycogona germanica. Next base: position 12,751 of record JAQGBY010004859.1, on the reverse strand, counting down.
TTTAAGAAGCAGAGTGCCCAAACTGATATAAAATCGTAGAGCACCCGCACATTGCGACGCAATATGGGTGCTCATAATACTCGCAAGGACAAAGCTTTGTTATTTAATTATAACAGTATTTCTTTCTCTTCTTTGTTTGTAAACACTTTGTATCTTGTCGAATTAGTAATATAAAAAAAAACAAGTTACGATTTTTTTAGTGAAACTGCAAATTAATTTAAAATCAATTAGCCAGTGGGATGTGGGCCTAGGGAAATCAATTGGCCGGTTAAATGGTTAAATACTTACAGCAATTAGGAAATTAGAAAACAGCAGTTAGGAAGGCAAGTAGGCAGGCATAAGCAATTTTGACTTTAATGTGACAAGCAGAAAGACTGTATGCACTTTACAACAAGATATTTACTGCTGCACAGCCAGAAGACAAGTGAATAACTCACTGCCTAGTGCCAGTATTTATATGCAGTGACACACCCCCAGGCATGTTCATAAACCCACTAATGCGTGTCACTGCACACACACATGCAAATTTGCATGTGGGTGTACATGCACATATGGGGTTCAGCTGATGACCCTTGCAGCAGGGCAGCTGGCTCAGTGTCCAAGAATCACCACCGCATGGTGACCCTTGGAGGCACCCATCGCTCACACACCAACTGAGGTGATACCTCCAACAAATTCATCAGTCCTATATTACATTTTTGTAAGGGATGGATTCCCCTTTTCCTGCTTTATGCATGCACCTGTGACCATTTAAAATTTTCCTTTTGCTGCTATTCTGACCTTAATTATAAAAGTTAGCTAATTTTTCAAAATTTGCAAATTTTGGTCCTAATTTCACATTTGACACACATTTATGCCCAGGAAAGAAGGTGTTTAAGGCACCAATGTAACCATTTCCAAATGAAAAAACGCTTAACCCTTTAACTGATTCTACCAAAAAGGTGGGGGGAGGAAGGCAGAAAACAATTAAAATTTAATTTAACTGTAGATAAAGTGGTAATTGCTAAATTACAATTTATATTGTGAAGCCAAATTTGAACTGGTGATAAGCCAGGGTTTACTAGTTTAAAGTTTGTGCACGTAAAAAAGGAGTTCATGCAGGCTTTGACTATTGTCCATGCCACAAATTCCTGGGAAGTCGTCGAACCTGAACTGGTTGTGTTTTACCATCCTGCAAATCCAGGGACCTCGGTGAGCAGGAACTGGTCACTGTGGGTGGTGGCCAACTGTCAGGAACACTACAATGGTGAGTTCTTCCTGTGGGTGGCAGCAAACCACCACAACACAATGACAGCAATTGGCACGGGACGAAAGTCAAATCTCTGCTGATTTGCAGTTGCAAATCAGTGGCACATTTTTAGTTGGTCATGACCAACCTACTTGGCTTTCAGGAGATACACAATATGAAAGTTACTTAAGGCATTTCATTTTTGTGATCTCACCAATGCTTTCAACATGTGTCACGAGTGTTTTGGGTAAAACGGATTCTTTGGTTGTCAACCTGGCAGCCAGCCAAGAGAACATCAATGATAGAAATGACCCCAGTCGAGGCACGTAATGGCTGACTTTGACTCGGCCACCCCTGCTCCACAAAGGTTGTCTCTTATGGTGACAGGAGTGCAATGTTGCGAGGAAGGGAAGGCAGAGGAAGGACAGATTCCCTGAAAAAATGGTGCTTACAAGAATTACAAAAATTAATGAATTTTTGGTGTCAAGCTGCCATTTTTGAATGACATTTTTAAAACTACGTACTTTAGCACATAACACTTTAGCACGTTACAAGAATATGGTGCATACAAGAATAACAAAAATCAATGAATATTTGGTGTCAAGCTTCAATTATTGAATGACATTATTGAAACTACGTACTTTAGCACATTCAAAGCCATCAGAGATTTCCTTAAAAAAAGAAAAAATAATAATTAGAAATTAGGTCGGGTTTTATAAAATAATTGACCATTATTTTCTGTTTATGGATGATGTACTATCACAAGGTGGCACAATAATTTAAATTTAGCAGGTAACAGCAAATGGTGGTCTGAAAAAATATTTCAAAGCACAGCCTGAAGGAATATACAAGGGCATTTAACCCTTTAAGCATCACACGGATTTTCAAATCCCCACTCCCCAAAGTCACATGGTTTTCGATTTATTATGATTTTTTAAATAAAAAATCATAACATACGAACCAGAAGTCATAGACACTTAACAGTTAGTAATTTGGAAAGGTGGCAAATAAGGCTGAAAAATCGGGCCTGTTGGAATCATATAATTTAAATTCTGGCAACACAGCTCCAGCACCAATCCGACAATGCTTGATGGATGCACGGATCATTACTCCAGCGTGTGGTGCTGGAAGAAAGGGGTCATCCAAAAACTGGTCCAGCAGATCCATGGTGTTCTCCTTCTTCTGGCACAATATGCCGAAGTCACGGTTCTGGTGCCCATCTAGCAAAGCCAGATTGAGCCTGGAGCTGTGACCAACTTTGGTTGCAGCCTACCTGCATTCCGGTTCCATTCTGATGCACGGACACATGCACAAACTATTTCACGATATCCAGGGGGACCGGCCCAGCACTATAATTATCTGTGGTGCTGGGCCACGGAACCCCTGGATGCAAAAATTCAGAATGCTGAATGGCCAAGAGCTAGGCAATGGCAATGAGAAAACTACCATGGGACACACACACAAACACACACTTTCACCAAAAAACACTGCCAAAAATACCAAAAACACTGCTAGATGAGACAAGTTGTATCCAGCACTTATTATCCATTACTATCCACACTATCTGGCAATATTCCTCACTTATTTATGCAATCCGGCAGTTGCCGGATGGTGGGCAATTAACTATTTCATGGGTGCGGCCATTTTCTCTTATTTTTTGTGGGAAAAATCACCACTCCCGCATTTTTTTCTGGCATTTGCAGCTAGATGGTAATACCGGTATTACAAATGTGCGTGGCTTTCGATATCTATGTTCTTCTCCCTATTCAATCATGTGCTTTGCGTCTCTCTGTAATTAGTAGATTTTTGCCACAATTTTTTTTTAAAAAGTGAACTTGACATATGTTGGGATGACCAGTCGGACGCGGCATTGCTTTCATAACAATATATGGGATGGCCGCTTAAAGGGTTAACCCCACTGGCACATATTAATTAGCATGGCAGAGGACAGCATCCACTAATGGGGCATTTCCCAGATCCAAAACCTCTGATATTTTTAGATCTAGGATTCACAATGAGTGTACTACAATACACATTTTTCAGCATCTTTAGATCTTTGGTCCATCTCTCCATCATCTGTTCCACATCTTCAAATTTACTTCTTCAGTGACATTGCAGAGAAGCACCAGTTTTCATCTTGCAAAAAATCAGCATCACTAGCAATCCAACTTTACACAATTAACTAAGCCTATCAATGTAAGTTTGTGTGTACACAACTTAGCTAATTATTCAAATTCAATTAAGTTTGACCACCTTGAATGGGACTGCTGAGAAAAGACAAATCTTCACTCTTATTTATTTCGCATATTTGCAAATCTCCTTTATATTTTTACCTCTTACATTTTATTGGCAACAAACTGCGCAAGTAAATACAATTTTGACTAGCTAGTTGAAATCAAAGTTTTTATCAGAATGTTTGGGGTGACACCTCTCTTATGTTTCAACGATTGCTCGCTCAGAGCCCACCAGCAGCACTTCTCCCGGGAATCGACAATCGCTCCGGTGATTCCACTATCTCTCCTCACGGAGACAATGGACCACCGATAACGTCGTTTAAACATAAATCCACAATTATATGAACACGGCACCGGGCAACCGAGAAAGTTGAGGTGTGTGCAAGGGTGCGTGCAAGAATGTTCCCTCGACGAAGATTGTGCTTTTTTGCTTCTTCTTAGCATGTGGTGAGACTGCTGTGTGGTGAACCGAAGCACGGCAAGTGGCATGTAAGAGTCCCCATTTGTAACATAATTTTTGCGATCGCGCAAAAGGAAAGTTACTACATTGTGTGGTTGAAATTTGGTATAGCTCTCTTATTGGCCAACCGGCCAGACATTACGTTGAGGCAGGAGTGACCCCAATTTCCAGCTGGAAATTGCCGACATTGGTCATGGGATGGTGGCTCCCCTGGCAACCAATTTTGGTGCTATTCACCACAAGGGGCACACCAATTAGAGGTGGTGAGGCAAGCATGGGGCAATAGCTGCTGCTATCGAATTCGATAGTTATTGCTATATAACTCGATAGCTGCTGCTCCCGTCTCAGCACTTACATCAATATTATTTCTCTTCATTATTCAGTTCTAGCTTTACTTGTAGTCAAGTGGTTAGTTAATTTGAAATTACAATATTTTAGAATATAATTTTGATTACTTTAGAAATAATTGCTATTTGATTGTCAGTTTGAGATTAAATTTTCTGATTTAAATATTTTTTAATTAACCCTCTAAGCGGCCAGCCTGACTATTGTCTGGCAAGGAATTCGACTTTGAGGCAATTTGAGGAATTCGACTTTGAGGCAAGTCTGACATTGCACATTTTCACTTTTCAAAAAATTGGTGGCAAAAATCTACCAAGCACAGAGAAATTTGAAGCACATGATTGGTTCGAGCAAAAAACATAGATAACAAAAGGTGTGCACATTTGCAGTTCAAACCAAGAAAAAGTCAATTGAGTAGTATCAGATAGAGCCTGATATTGATGGATAATAAGTGCTGGATACAACATTTCTCATCCAGCGGTGATTTTGATCCACCAAAATTAGTTGAAGTGTAGTGAAAGTGTGTGTTTGTGTCCCATAGTAGTTTCCTCATGGCCATTGCCCAGCTCTTGGCCATTCAGCATTCAGGATATTTGCTTCCAGGGGGTTCCATGACCCAGCACCAGCACTACGAGTAATTATAGTGCTGGGCCAGTCCCCCTAGATATCATGAAATATAATTATAAAAAGATTAACAAATCTTTTGGAGAGTCGCTGGACCAGCGAGGTGAGATGAACGAGATCGCGACTGAGAAATGACAAATAACACGTTTATTTGTGGATGTTGAGAAACGTGTTAAACACGTTTATTTGTTTAAACACGTTTGTTTGTTGTCCAGCTTCTGGATGACCCCTGCCTTCCAGCACCACACACTGGAGTCATGATTTCTGCATTCATCCTGCACTGTCGGATTGGTGCTGGAGCTGTGCTGCCAGCAATTTTATTTTATGGTCGCCCCGTCATGGCTCAGTTGGTTTATGACGGACTGCGGTTCGGTGGTCCCGGGTTCGATTTCTGGCACGGCTTTGGCTCGGGGTACTGGTGAAAATGTGCTTCTCACATAGTGCCTAAGCACCGAGAGGGGTACAGAATCTTCCTGTTGTGACCCGTCACTTCAGTGAATTAAAAAAAAAAAAATCAATTGGCCGGTTAACCCTTCAGCCATCACCTTCATAGCATATATGATGCTGACAAATACAATCCTGACGGCAGTGTCATTTGGTATATAATGCTGCACTTTAGGGATTTTTCATGCCTCTCTTGCAAATCTGTTAATTATGGGTCTGATAAGATCAGAATCCCGTTTTCACAGCCTTTCCAATAGTGTCGAACTCATGATTATGTGGTCACTGAGTCGCCATCTTGTGGCAACACAGTGAAGCGGGGGAGGCTGAAATCCTCATGAGCAGGAAAAAAAGGAACTAAAAATGGCTGCTCACATGAAAACGATTCAAAAACATGGCGCATCTGCCACAAATTTGCCGAATTTTCTGTCGAATTCATTGGATGAAGAGCTGGATGACCCTGGGGATAGTGCTACGGATGTGTCGGGGTCATCCAGCAGTGAATTTTTGTCAAAACTGGACAGTTCTGATGAAGAAAGTAAGCATGAAAGTGAAGTGTCCAGTGCGCATTTTTTTGCTGGCCTCCTGCCCACAATGTGGGTGTGGCGTTTGGCCAGACATAATGATCTGGCAAGTCCAGCATTTCCGTTCCAGGGGAGTATGGGTCATGCTGGCCAACTCCTGGCCAGCATGACTCTTACCCCAAAATCTCGGTTCTGGCAGTGGTGATTCATGAGTGCTGATGACTTCTGGGTGTGGCTGGCCCTGGTCATTCAACTATGGGTCATCAAAAAGCCCACTGTGGAGAGCTACTGGTCCAACAGTGAGCAGATGGAGACCCCCTTCTCCCGATGCTGCATGCTGGAGTGCCGGTTCAGCATGATCACCTGGTTCATGCACTTTGTTGATAATGTGGCCATCCAGCAGGTGAAGGACACCTACCCTTGCTGGAAGCTCAGAAATATCTAACCCATCTACCAGAGCATGCTGGAAGCATTTTTAACTGCCTACAGCCCAGGTCAGACAGCTTCTATTGATGAGTCTCCTCCTGCACAAGGGCAACCTGGGCTGGAAGCAGTTCATGCCACTAAAGTGTGCCCGGTTTGGAATGAAATTTTTCATGCTGTGTGAGGCCAGCACCGAGTGTGTCTGGTCATCCATTATTTACGCAGTGAGCCCCAGAGAGTTCAAGTTGTCATGAACTTGCTGGACCTGCTGCTGGACAAGGGCTACTGTCTCATGGCCCTACTTGGCCGACCTGCTGCTGACACATATAGGGCCAACTCATTTGGCTCCGTCTGGATCAACAGAAAGGGCATGCCACCCGAAATGAAGGCAAAACAACTGAAGAAAAACACAACTGGGGGCAACCAACCATCATGATCTCACAGGTACAACTTCAACTGTGGCATTTTGCTGCACCAAGACAAAGGTGGCCCTATCCCTCAGGTCTCAAAAAGCAGGCTTTGATGAATTAGCAAGTGGATAAGTGGCTGGCTCATGGCATTGTCAGAAAGTAATTCTCTGACTGGACCAGTCCACCACTGTTGGTCAGAAAAAAGGATACATCAGCTGCAAGAATATGCATATACTTTCACTATCTGAATACACAACTGAAAAATGTGTTTTATCCAATTCCAGTCATAGACCAGCTCATTGTCAAACTGCAACCATCTTTATACTTTTTGAAGATATACCTCAGAACAAGTTTCCTGCAGCTTGAATTATAAGAGTCAAGCCACAGGTATACAGCTCAGCACGGAGAAGAGCAACTTTGAATTCAAGTTCAGGCCCTTCAATGTGAATTGTGCTACAGCACATTTTCAGAAGACACTGTAGTAGGTTCTAAGTGGTCTGGACTTTGCTGAGGTGTTTGTAGACAACATTTGCATACACTCCAGGACCCAGGCTCAACACCTTGAGCACATCTCCAAGGTGTTAGAGTGCCTGGCTGCTGCAGGTTTTCAGATCAACTTGAAGAAGTGAACCTTCAACCAAAATCAATACAAGTACCTTGGCTTTATTATCAATACAGGTTCTTATGCTCCGAATCCAGACAATATTGACACTCTTCTTTGAATACCAGTGCCAATAACTGGAAAACTAGTCATCTCATTCCTGGCTACAAGTAATTTTTACAGCCAATTTATCCAGAATTTCTCAGGAAGGTGCCTGGAACTCAGAAAACTAACCAAGGCTGGTGAAAAGTTTATCTGGGGGCCAGAGCATCAGTAACAATTATGTCACTTAAAGGCTTGTATGATGGTGCAGCCAGTAATGACTGGATGGACTGGATCCAACAAAGCTGGATGGATGCAGACATTGCGACTCCAGCATGTGATGCTGGAAGGAGGGGTCGCCCAGAAGATGGCCCAGCAGCTTCCAGGTGGTGATCCCTTTATCGAGCACAACATGCGGAAGTCAAGGCTTTATCACCAATCCGGCATTGCAGGATTGGGCCTGGATCTGTGGCCAGCATTGGTTGCAGCCTACCTGCATTCTGGTTTCTCTCTGGCATATGGTACTCACACAAAAACTCTTTCACAGTATCCAGGGGGACCAGCCCAGCACTGTAATTATTCGTGGTGCTGGTGCTGGGCCACGAAACCCCCTGGAAGCAAAAATCTGGAATGCTGGATGGCCAAGAGCTGGACAAAGGCATTATTACTGCTTTTGACACAGATGCACTTTCAATTCACTTTGCCTAATTTTGGTTTACCTAAATCACTGCTGGATGAGACATCTTGTATCCAGCACTTATTATCCAGTACATTCTGTCACTATCCTTCACTATCACCACATGTTTATGCAATCCGGCAGCTGCCAGATTGTGTGTGATTGACTATTTCATGGGGAGCAACCATTTATTCCCATTTTTTCTGCAAAAATCGCCACTCTCGCATTTGTTTCCAGCAGCTGCAGCTAGATGACACCACAGGTACTGCAAATGCTCGCAGTTTTGACTATCTACGTTTTTTGCTCTATACATTTGTGTGCTATGGAATTGGTAGATTTTTGCCACCAATTTTTGAAAAGTGAAAACAAACGAGTCAGTCCTGCATGGTGGTATGCAGATTAGCTTGGACGAGGTAACTCGTCTTGCACGGTTAAAGGGTTAAAACCTGATGCATCAGATTACCCAGTCACAGCTATTATCACACAAGTACATGGTGGGAAAGAGTGAGTAGTTGCTTATGCAAGCATGACTCAGACAAAGCCACAGATAAATTGGAGCACAATAAAGAAGGAATGCTATGCAATATACTGGGACATGAAGCACTACCAGCAATACCTTGAAGCAGCATTCACGGTGGTGACAGACCACCACTCCTTATCCTTGTCATAGCTCATGCGGTTTAGTGCCTGACTGTGGTTCTGAGGTCCCGGGTTCAATTCCCAGTGCGGGCTCTCGATTATTTGATCCTGGGTTACTGGTGAAAACGTGCCTCTCACATAGTGCTTAAGCACCGAGAGACCAGTGGAAAGATGTCAAGACCTTTGTTAAGTCCTGCCAAGAATGTCAATACAGGAACAAGCCAATGAGATCCCAGAAAGACAAGGTCGAGATCCCAGAAAGGACTACACATGCTGATCCAGAGACCGAAATTGGTGCATACCATCATACTGCACTACAAAGTAGTTGCCAGGCTCTATGACAACTGATATTATATCAACACTGGAGGTGAGCTGCCAGTGCCAGTACATGTCAGCAAATTAGAATGATGGGTTGACAGACCCGAGCATTTGCTGCCAATGTCACTGCAGGAAGAGTTCCGAATGACTCAAGAACCAGAACAGGATCTTCTTTAGCTGCAAGTGACCAACCAACCCTGGAGTACTGAGAATGGAACTGGGGACCCACCTCATCATTGTCCTGGACACATGCCTAGCCAACAATCCACCATCACCAAGTGATTGAAAGGGTGGATCCAGCAAGGTTCAGGATCAGCAATCAGGGACCAGTCTATGCTCGGCCACATGGATCAGCTAGCAGACCATGTACATGAATGAGTGTGAGCCAAGATTGTGATCCAACTGATGGTTGGGACAACAACCAGTCAGAAGTTGCAGGAACTTGGGATCTCATTGACCTGACATCAAAGCAGATTCCTGGCAGTCCTAGTGGCAGGTTGTTGAACAATCTGCTCAGGACTGGGACAGTCATTTTCATCCCTGGTCTGGTGGCAAGAAGGAGAATGGAAGAGCACTGCTAATGAAGGATGTTCGACTGCTAGATTCCATCAAGTCACCAAGGCAGAGGAGAGGAGAGGTGGAGGATTCCTACATTCCTACCTGCAACACTCCGTGTGTGGGTCTGGGAGCCCAGACAAGGTTGGATGAGTGGCCATGGTGCAAGCTGCACCTGAGGGAGCAGGAAGCTGCTTTGGAGCAAGGAGAGTGCACTCTCCAGTCTCCAATGAAGCAGTATCCAGTCACCCAGATGTGTCTTTTATCTGGTTCTCTTGGTAGTTGTCCAGCATGAGAACGACAGCTGATGGACTTGGGAAGTCCATACATTTCTCCGGAAAACCCAGCACCTGGCATAGCCCATAAGGTGGATCTCCTTGAGGTGGAATCACCCAAGGAAAAGGAACAATGCAGGCTCTACGACCAGGAGCTGGAGAGGAGATGTCTACTCCTAGAGGTCAGCCAAGTGCATGGCTCTAAGGGACAAAGTCAAGCTACAACTTCCTCATCAGAAGAGGAGCAAGCCGACTACATAGATGCCTGGAAGGATTTTTTATATGGCCAATATGGTTTCATACAGCTTAAGCCAAGCTGGACGGCTGGTTATTCCAGGGGCCAAGGACAGAGTGCTGGCCAATCATCGGCACAGGATATCACCACAGCAAAACCCATGTAAAATAGTACTGGAGCTGTGCCAAAAAAGAAAAAACTGAGGTGATTTTTTGGACAGCGGGAAGCTAAGGGACAGGCTGATCTCTGGTAGACTTCCTAAACCTCCAGCAGCAGAGGCTTCCACTAAGCCCACACCGGTTAACCCTTCAAGTGTGTAATTAATTTCTCGAAACCCACACCCCAATGTGGAATTATTTTCGATTAATTACATCTATACATATAAAAATGAATGCATTTGTGTGTGTATGTGTGTTCTTTATAGATTCAAGAACTACTCGACTGATTTCTATGATTTTTTAAAAAAACATGGATCATAGTCCCGGTCACATGCACTATGACAAAGATATGTAAGTTTCTGATAGTTTCCAGTACACAGAAATCACAGAACATATCTCATCGATAGCATATTCTTAACCCACGACAAGCAGTGCTTATATAAGCTAGCAAGTTGCCAATCCTGTGATCTAACCTTACACCTCTTTGCACCTTAGATCACAGCAATGTGCGCTGGGTGCAAAGTGCAAAGGTGCTGACCCATCAGCAGAAAGAACACAAGAAAAAAGCACGGGAAAGTGGGGAAGCATGGGGAAAGCGGCAACACAAGGAAAGCGGCAAGGCACGGGAAAGTGGGAAAGCATGGAAAAGCGGGCTAAAAGGGAAAGTTGTGTGCATGAGGCAGAGTGATTGCGATTTTTTAAGACGTTAGTAGCCGTCAAGATGGCTGCGCCAAGATTCTTAACTTTAGGAATATAAATATGGGCTCTGCGTATAAGCGGGACTAAAAATCCACTTATATTTTATTTATTTACATTTCACATTTTTAATCCTCCCTTTGATTTTCCACCACCTTGGAATAACTAATCAATAAGTAACACAGTCACAATTTAAATTAGAACCCAACTATTTACTGATCTGATGTGAAAACAGATTATTGTGGATTTAACAATATTATACAGTAAATTTATCACACATTCTTTCCCCGATTTAAAGTTCAATTTTTGTTTCTTGATTTACTTATCGTTCATCGAGTTTTCTCTCCGTTGTTCACACTGGTGCGGTGCATATGTCGGAGCTCAATCACAATCGAAGGCAGGTGCGCCATTAGAATGTCTCAAATGTCTGGGGGACTACTGGTCAATGAGCATGGTGTATCTCACTGTGTATCTCACTTTTCGATTGTCACACAGACCAGGGCAAACCTCCTCTTCTTTGCTGAGCTTGTGTAGTAGCTTTCCACATTTTTAATGTGGCTTTGGAATATCCAGAGTGAGACCCGACTTGGTCTTAGCGCGAAAACACGTAAACATAGTCGAGAAAACTGATGCGCCAGATGGCGAATTTACTTGTTATTACATTGAGTATGTTTTTATTGTGCAGGGTAGATCCAGAGCTTGCTAGCTTGCTGGTCACTGAGGCAGGAGAGACCCCGATCGCCGGTGCGTAATCGCTGATGTTTGGTTGGGCGATGGTAGCTCTCCTGTTGGCCATGAGCTTTGGCCATTAGCCACAGGGGGCTCCCAATTAATAGGTGGTGATGTAAGCCCCAGATTGATAGCTGCTGCTTTCAAATTCGATAGCAGCTGCTCTCGATCCAGCGCTTACATACAATCCCCCTCCCACTAAAAGATCGCACCTCTATCTTTTATGCTTGATGATTGATATTATAAATAAATAAAGTGAGCCTTAAGCGAGTAAAAAAACTGCAATTACATAAAAATTTACGCTTAAGCTCTACCAATATTTATTACTTAAAAACAATGTCATAACTTCAGCTTCTGGCTTCTGGCACGCCATCGATCTGTTATTTAACATGTGAGCTCAGTCACGGAAGATGTAGCGAGCCTTCGATCTGTCCCCCGACATGTGAGCTTGGTCGCATAACCTACATGCTCCTTCCATCTGTCAGTAGCTTGACATTGGTTTCAAACTCAGTCTCTCCACCACCAGGCTCCTGAAACTGAGACACAGCATCTCCATGATCTTTGTCTGAAGTCAATTTCAATATTAGTCTTGACCCCGACCCTGGCTTGTTAGAACAGCTAGCCCTTGCTGGACTCGCATCTTGTGGCGCAACACTAGCATCCTTATCAGAATCCACAGCTCCACTTTTAGTTCCAGACGCTGACTTGGGTGCTCCAGCAAGGCGTTTGATGGCTTTGTGCTGCAGGTTCTCTCGTCGTTGCAAACCACTTCTGGTCCACTGTTTGCCCAAGACCAAAGAATCTCGTTTGGCCTGGGTGTCCCTGAAGGTTTGGCTCAGACGTGGGCAGCCAACCTTGCTCTTTACCACCACCTTAACAGGTGTTGGTTGGGCCACTCTTGCTGCTGGAGGTGGTCGAAGCTTGCCTTGTGTCAGCCCCAATTTGGCTTTCCACGGTTGTTGAGTTGAGGTTCCTTGACTTTTTCTGTAGGTGCTTCCAACATTGGTATGTGCCTGCTCAAGGATTGTCATCTTCATTTCCTCTTAGGCACAGCTCCGGTTTATTTTAACCCTTTCGCCGGCGAATTATTTTCGAGAAAGTGACAGCCGTACGGCGAATTAATTTGAAAAAGTCACGATTT
>JAQGBY010004858.1:0-15733 GCA_034698785.1 Mycogona germanica | reverse complement strand
AGAAAAAGGTTGAAGGTTTCTCTGAGTGAGTGGGGGAGCACACCTGGAAGCCTTGCAGGGAAGTCCAGGTTTGGGGACCTGGGAAACATTTTTGTTTCCGTAACAATGTGACCGGGACTATGACCAATGTTTTTTTTTAAAAATCATCGAAATCAGTCCAGTAGTTTTCGAGTCTATAAAGGATACACACACACACACACATACACACATACTTTCATTTGTATATATATAGATAATTTAAAAAAATACTTTGTATTAATAATATTAGAATCATGTTAAATTATGGTAAAGAAAATCTGGGAAAAAACACACAAGCGTACAGACAATATTTTTTACAATATGCTGTGTTTAATTACTCAACTTTATTCGAAAATTTAAAAATCATTAAGGCGTTTCATAAATAATAGATCAAAAGTTGTTATAAATTTACCTGTATTGAAAAAATAAAATGTCAAACATTCTGTTGGTTAAATTTCTGTTAACGTTTAGACGAGTTTCTTGATCATCTGGGAGAAAATAAAGGTAAGAAACTTATTAGAAACCATTAATAATACTGTGAAGTGCAGAAGCAACTTGAATTCTAGAACAGGGGTGACTATTTCTCGATTCAATTAGAACCCGCTAGACTATGACAGGTCATTCAATTCACGTACCTTATGCATTTGAACGATGGAATCCAGTTCTTTGCCGACATGACGTGTTTTTCGTGCTGTATATACCCGATGTAGTGAATTAAGGGCGCTTACAACATCCCTCTCAAATCCCTGTTTTGCGTTGCTGTGAACATCACGTTTCCTTCGGTCATCGTCGTCGTCCTCATCATCGTCATCGTCCTCATCATCATCGTCGTCGTCGTCGTCGTCGTCGTCGTCATCATCAGAGTCGTCATCATCTGAATTATCGCTTTCGTCGTCACTTGTATCTACGGATTAATAGAGCGTGGATATCGTCAATGATGGTGATAATAAACTATTTGGCGCTTTTATCAAATGTTTTTTTCATAATCTTTTTAAATGTATTTACGATAAAACAAAATTATTATATTTTATGCTCTAGATCGCAACACTAGCAGCAAATGAGCAGCATTCGATATGTCAACCAAAATTGAATTCTAGAAAGTAACAATTAGGAAAAGACCGTTCTTTTGACAGACTTATCAAGGAGCTTATAACAAAAATCCATTTCCAAATTACAAAAGAAATGTTGTAAGGAGGTTCACCGTTGATTTAACATCTTATAACCCCCAGATAGGTGACCTGGAAATTTTGCATAACCTAGACTGCCTAGGAAAGGGATCTTTAACGTCCGGATGTCGTACTGGTACGGGTCATGATTTTACTTCAATTCCGAAAGAAATAGTGTGAAGGAATTTCTCTCGCCCGAAAAATTCCGAAGGTGTCGGCCGGAATCGACACCGCGATCACTGGTTTTTGAGGCACACCTCTGTTCAAATTACAGTTGGCACTGTTTAAGAAACGTATAATATATTATTAATAGATAGAAATAAATAAATAGGAATTCTTCATAGCGCGATTCTTAGATACTCGTTTGTACTTTTATAATAAATGTTGATGTCATGCCGAATTCGGAGACAATTTTGGACGTATTTACTTGTCACTTGTCTTTCTTTTTTGATTCCCGAATGTCTGGATCGTATACCAATCGACTTTCATAAAAAATATGGATCTAATTTCTAACCGTAAAAATAATATATGTTGTGCCGTTGTAGAATAAAAAAAGAGAGTCGAACAGTTAGTTGGGGTTCCCGCACACTTTTCCATTCAGCACGCACTCATCAATCCGTTCTTACCGCTGTCCTCGTCACTGGGAGCTGCCCATGAGAACTCGACGCTCACAACGAAAATCACGGCCAGGAGCGCGATTACAGACAACTTCATGATATGCTGTAGAGGATGCGAGAAAAAGATAAGACTAAAATCCAAGTGCGCTGGTGGAGCTCGGAAACGTTAAGCTCGGTAAACCCGGTGGTGCGTTGTGAACGTGTAGAGCGGTAGATCTCTAACTAATCCCGCCTATATATATATACTTTTAAACCCAAAACAAACAAATATGGGTTTCAAAAAGAAAAAATAACAATCGGTTTCGTGACGTGTAATTATGGTCGTCCATTCGGAGTTTGGGGTTGGTTACATCTCTCTCTTTCGCTCGTTCTCCACTGAGCTGTCGTGATTTCACCTACACATAAGTGGCTTTGCTATGATCAATAAATTGTATGAAGTTTTTACCAACAGTATAGTGGTACATGTATGTGTAGGGGAGCTTGCCTGGTGACGCCCCCTTCCATAATTTAGGCTCCCTCATACTGTAGATATTCAAGGTCGAAAACGTAAAATCACTTTTTCAGTTTTTGCATTCTACCGATTCGTACGGATATACGACTGCCGAAATATCTTAATATGCGTTACCATCACTGCAAATTGAGGTATCTTAAATTTTGCTGCAATTTCTTTTTTCATTATTTCCCATCACTGTATGTAGTCTCTGCACTATAGACGTTTTTGTTGTGCTTAGGCACTATGCGAGGGGCACATTTTCACCAGTACCCCGGTATCGAAATTATCGAGAGCCCGCGCCGGGAATGGAACTTGGTACCACCGAGCCACAGTCAGTCGCAATACCGACTTGGCTACGACGAGTCGTACGATTTCTTTTATTTATTATTATTTATTATTATATTAATTATATATTATTATCATTACTTATATAGAATTAAGTTTCATGCTAGAATCATTATTTTATTTGACTGAGACATGCTATATTTGAACTTGAAAAAATTGCGGTCCCACGTTACGCTAGCGTCGACAAGCGTGAGGCGTGATGTCAATTTTCTCATGTTCCTGTGTGGCCATGTGACGTCAAATGGCGTCGCCTCGTCGAAAATGATGAGTATTCCTCTAATTATCCCACTAATTATCAATTGCTGCTTCATGAAGTTTTCTAATTTCACTCTGAGTTCGACAATTAAATGGTGTTACAATAGTGTAACCGTTGTTTCATGGGCACAATTGTCACCAGAGAACAGAACGGACGCCCCGTAACAAGCTGCTCACTGTTTGAAATATGACTCGTACGACTCGTCGTAGCCCAGTCGGAATTGCGACTTCCAGTTCCGGTTCCGGTTTCGATTCCCGGTGCTCCCCTCGTAAAGTGATGTAGCGCCAAGAGAGTTACAGAATCGCCTATGGCGCTATACACTACAATGAAGGTAACTTTTAACAAAATGGCCGCCATAAAAGTGTCATTTGGAGACCCTCTCGTCTTATCATAGAAATAGTCCCATTATGACATTCGCACAAATTTATCTTGGAAAGAGGGATATTTTGTTCGCATCCAAGCTTCCTGCCTGTACTTAGGCAATTTAATTTCAAAGGATTTTCTGGCTAAGATGGTTGACGTTAGTGGTGTTTTATGATATAGGCAACTTAAATATGATTTCTTTTTCAGATGTTTTTTTTTAAATATTTATATTTTTGAAGTGCACATACTCTGTACTCGTATTTTGTATTTTCTAATTGTAATATCGTAACATACTTCGATTAAAGTACTCTGTAGTTTTAATGAAATCTAAAAGTTAATTGAAAAAAAGAATTGAGTCAGTCACACCGCTTTGCAGTGCGTTTAGGCGCGTTACGTAAGAGTCAAAATGACTTTACCGAAATCGGCAGTTTATGTTAGAAAACATCCGCTGGAATGTGATGCACCAGTTTATTAACTCCCTGATCTGAAATTTATTATATGTTATGATTATTACTATAAAAGTCAATGGTTTAAAAGAAGAGCCTTGACTTGATTTGCCAACAGATTTACTGATTTTGGATCAAGCCATTCCTGTACATTGGTGCAATATACCGAACTTTTCCCCAACATTTTCAAGAGTGCAAATACAATTTGACGTCAATTGAGTTCATAATTTATAACTGACTTCATAGAACACTTGAAGCATTTGTAACCGGCAGCACACAGACTGTCACACTTTATTTTTTTAAAAAAACCTTTTAAAATATGTCATTGTTATTTATTTGTTTATTTTTATTGCAAATCACTGTAGTGTATAGAACTACAGGATTTTCTGTGCCCCTCTTGGTGCTTAGGCACTATGCAAGGGGCACATAAATATATATAATTTGCATTTTAGTCAATGAGTGAGTGCTTTATATTCTAAATTGGCCGGGTTTTTTCAACAATTGTAAGAGTGCGTACGGGGCGATGGGGGTCTCGTGTGGCGTAATGGTTAGCGTGTCAAACTGTTAGTCTCGTGATCGCGGGTTTGATTCCCGACCGACACCTTCGGAATTTATCGGACGACAGAAATTTCTACGCAAGCCTTTCTTCGGAATGGAAGCAAATGCCTTTACAATTTCAGGTACACGCTAAAGATCCTTATGTTTACCCCAATCATCAAGCCATATTGCCATTTGCCGATATATTGCGACACTGACGAAAATAGATGAAGGATGTATGCATATATGGACCCTTGTGAACTTCCGGCGATATCTCAAAATAGCGGAAAGTGCCTCTTATTATATTGGGTGGCGCGCAATGCATCGAGAGTCGCATTAGTGTACGCATGGCAATGCACTGCATGCACACTTTTTTACTTAAAATTAGACTGCTGTGTCAACAGAACAAAAAAATGTAATGAAAAATTAATTAGGTTTGTACTATTATTGCTACGTGCTGCATTGCGCAGTTTCAATAATTTTTTATTTCTGAATTTGGTTGTGTGAAATGAAACATCGACGCTTTAGAGGTTATTTGTAAGGAGGTTCACCAGCGTTTCCGCCCTAACCCCCCCCCCCTTCCCCTCACAGGAGGCGATCTGGCAATTGTGCCTAACCTGCTATCGGTTACGGATATCACAATGCCGATTATTTCACCGACCTGTGATTTTTCTATTAACTCGTGATTTATACTCTGTATTGCAAGTGACTCGAGCTGTGACTATTTCAACAATAATTCCTCAGCCCCCAATAGCAATGTCATCGTAATTCTTTGTAGCAAATCCGTAATTTTAACGCCGATACAATTTCATAGATGTAAATAATAAAACGTAACTCATAATTTGCAATTCCCCATTTTATTCCGAATTCGAAATGCATGGGGTGGGACGGTATTGATTGATCATTAATTGACAGAATCGTAATTCATGAAAATTAAATCAAGCCGACTTTCCACAGAAATGAAAATGCAAGAGAAAAATAGAATGCAATTATATGGCCAGAAGTTTGGCGCTTACTTGTTTAGTACACTATATCTAGCGCAATAAATATGACTCAATGGTCAGAGGTGATCAAGTGTGAACGAAATCCCCCGTTTACTAATAATGAACGCAATTATCGGCTTGGGGTCAAAAGCCGTGGTTGTTTATGACGCGGCAGGTGTGATTTTATTTCTATTTTTAATTACCATTGTGACGTCGGTACATTGATTCAGGCGTCATAATTGGAGGAACCGCAAACGCTTTTGAGATCCTGTTATGGGTGTAAAGGCTATGCTGGCCTTGCTAAATTTGCGGTGGGCTTCAAAAATACTCGCGAGCGAAAGAAATCCTATTTTATAGACGTTGGTTCAATCGTGTGTGTGTGTGTGTGTGCGTGTATGGTTGTGTTTGTTGTTCCTTGAAGGTTTATACATATCGATCTCTCGAACCAATCACGAAATATATGTTGTCCGATAATTCAGCTATAGTCCAGGTTCTTGAAAGGAAATTGATGCCGACCTGCCTCTGATGCTCACGGAGTGTACGCCCATATGTCACCGCACACCTAGCGTGCCTTTGATTTATACCTCTCATCACATCGTATTGTTTTTCTGCGCTCAGTGAAACGGGAATTAAAAATGTAAATTATTGGGAAATTGCGGATGACATTTTCAGCATGCGGTAATAGCGGGTGAACTAAAGAGTAAAAGGCCTATTCTGATTGCAGATTCTTATTTTCTTAGAAAATTCCTTGAAACGATCGTGGATGTGTAAATTTTGCGCTCATGAGTTATCGCCGCTGCTCAATTTTTAATGTGTAATAGCTATGGGTTCATAAGTGTTGAATATTGTTCGTTAGAGCATAATCTATTTCGCTAAATGTCTCGTTATTCGAGTGATACGTTACTTGTTTGAAGAAAAGTTGTACTCAACCAATAACTCAACCAATTTCAACTGTACAAAATGCAAACGATTTTATACAGATATTTTATATTTATACGATTTTATTCTGTACATATGAAGTGAATGGTGCAGTCAGCCAGTGATTGTGTCTTTTCTAAATTAAACCTAAGGCTAATTTTAAAATGTGTTTAACGTGAGTGACACGAGTAGAAAGGAAATGCAAATCTTTTATGGAACACAACCACCGGCTTCTGGCTGTAGCATAGCAGTAAGTAGTGCATAGCTTAATGTAGCGTCGCAGAAGAATGTTGAACAGTACCAAATTACTTGGTATGATCGCCAAAACTCAAAATTATTTTTTTGCATGGCATATGGTTATAATACATGATTATAACGCTTCTTTAGAGTTCTTTATAACTCTGCACAGTGATTCAAAAATAACAGAAATGAAAATAATATTTCTCTTTCAGAAATAATAGAAATTAAAATAATAATCTGTTTGTGGGCCAATTAAAAGCATAATTGCGCTTGTTGAAATATCTCAATTTAAAATGTTTCCGATAACTACAAGATCTAGTTATACTGTATACACTATTTTATTTGCTTATTTCACCAAGTAGTTATATTTTAAAAACAATATGTTTGTTTCCCATTTCAACAGAAGAGTTTCTCACCCAAATTTTAGATACATTATGTTTTTCACACATGTATGATGTACAAGAGTAGATACATAGTTTATCACTGTGCCAGGTTTGGCTAAGCCTAGACAGGTCAAATAATTAATTCGAGGCACATGCATCGAGAACCAAATCGGATGCTGACAAAATCGATACCAGTGGGGAGCGGTCGAGAGCCCGAGCCGGGAATCGAACCCGGGACCACCGGGCCACAGTCAGGCGCAATACCGACTGGGCTACGACGAGTAGTTTACGAGTGAAAGACTATCCGCTAGAGTTGCATTTGCGGTTCGCAGAATACCGCAAAGCATAACCTTTTTTTCTAAAAAAATTCCTTTCAAATAATGGTCAAAGAATTTGTAGGGCCCCTCTCATTAATGATGCATAACTCATTCAGTTGCTGACGAACAACTCTCCTTTTTGTGCAGCTGTATTTCACATAAATTACCACATGCATTTTATACCGTGTTCGAAGAAAGTCATCGCGATGGTGAGACTCTATCCGGGTTTATGCAACACGTTTATCAACGTAATCTTCGAGCGAAATCGTGAGACTTTTTTTTTTGCTTCGCCAAAGTTGACCTAGGGGTCTGGAATCATCACTAATGGAAAAACACAGTTTACGCGTTTTGCGCGCAGTCGTAAGTCAACTATAAAAACCACAATCACTATCATCCCACAATGCTACGTCGTGCGGACAAAAGATACCCAGAAACACAACTTGGTCTACAACAGATTTTTTATTATTGTTATTTCAAAATTATTCGTTCGACATTTATTCCAATTCAAATTAATTGTCACCAAACTCATTTTATATTTACTTGGCCACTTCTTGTTTTTTCCGGTGTGTTTAATTTTGGATGTATTAGCGTTACAAACTTTTTAGAATGTATCGATCTCATTTCCTCGTTCTAAAATATGTAAAGTAACTAATATAAATAAGATATCATTTTTGCCAAATAATACTTTATATGAAATTAAATTGGTACTTCACAAAAAATGTTCATACGTTTTGGCAAGATCATATATTATATAGCTTCATAATTCGTGATTGGGGCAGCTGACGTCATCGGTCATCAATGTGGAAAATATAAGACACCTTATTGAAAGATAATAAAAAAACATTCAAATCATTTAATTGTTGTTTCACGGGTTTAGCATGACTCGGTAAAAATACAAAAGGTCAGCTGAGACCAGATTGAGTTTCACACAAGCACCAGCTACCGAAGTCAAGTTCATTGGAAGCTGCACCACAATTCACATTCGGCATGTTTCATTGGTAAAACTTGCATGATTGTCATTGCGGTTTTGTAAATGTCTAAATTGTTCGTGCCAAGCTCAAGGTTTCCTCGTGAAATTTAGGACTAACATTTGTACAAAAAAAAACTACAACGAAAATATTGAAAATGTAGAACTAACATATTTACGCACGTAAATGATTAATTTTGAAATTGGTCATGCAATTAAATTAATTGTTAAAATTAATGAGCAAATAGAGAATATAAACTGCTCAAATGAACCAGTCATTGTAATAGAGGGTTGGATCTCACTAATTTTTGTTTATTTTTGTATGTTGATCAATCACTAACAAATCCATATTTTTGTATTTGCTTAACAAAATTTATACTGAAATCTCTCAAGTTATCAAATCAAATCTCAGACAATATACAATAGAGTGTATACTTTGCTTCCGAATAGATTAATTCCGGTTTTGAAAATGTTTTATTGCACGATTCGTTTATGCAATTATGTATTTGTTTAACGTCATAATTACAATATACCACAATTATAAAGTTAATGGGGAGTTTTTATTACCTTTTGGAAGCTCCTGCAGTTGGACGAACACTTGTCTGTCGTTGGAATTCCTTTTATCCCAAAATCCTCGTTTCTGCTCGCTCCCACTGCCAATCACCACACCCCCTTCAGTTTTCAGAGCAAACGGATAGGTGGCAGCACTTTTGAGTGTCGGGCAGCCGGGGCAAATAAGGGTTCTCAGATGGTATCCGGCACCCGGCTCTTTGTGGGTCGCCCACAAGGTATTGGAACCTTCAGATCCAAGTGTTTCCGACGCTTGGCTGGAGGAGGACGTGTCCTCGGTTTCCGGAATGTAACCTAGACATTTGGTGGCTTGCAACGCAAAGACGGCGACAAAAAAGCAGAGGGCCAAACTGTTTTCCATTGTTTATTTGTTCCTGAAAGGGGAGATCAAACAAAATTCGTAACTCTTAACCAACAATGTTAACCATCAGAACACTTTTTAATCTTTAACTTTAATCTTTTATATTAGTTAATGCTCTTTCGAGTTATGAATTATTTGCTTTCAGATATTATTCTCGTAATAGGTTTTTAATAGTAAGCTGTTGTTGAAAGTGTCAACATAAATTTTTTTTCGGGAATCTTTTTCGGATGTCAGTCTCGAAGCAAAATGTAATAGCTGCTCGACCAGACACGTCCAACGTTCAACGAACATCAAAATATAGTTTTTTCTTACCTTTTCAGTGGCTGAGAGAACGGATTTGTTGCACTGGACAGTCGATGCTGTTGCTGGTGTTCTGGGTTTGTTGTGTCCGCAGCTCAGATATTTATACTGAGTGCCTAGATATTGACCGGAAGCGACGCCCACTATTTTATGGGCGTGGCTTTTCATTTGTCGCCGTCCAACTGAAGACGCATGTCGTCGCTACGAAAATCTGTATGAATGTACGTACGCACTTTAATAGAAATTTTTTTAAGCGAGATTTGTTGGATTCTATTAGAGGGATTTCAGAAACGAAAATATACTTTCAATTTTTAGATGAAAGCAACTTTTGGATCTATGTTTAGCTTTCGTTTAAAAGTTCTTTACCTGATCATCTTAGTGAAAGGTAAAAGGATCTGAAAGCTGGTAGACACATTGCATGAACATGACTGCGATATAATCGTTTTGATGCTGTAAATGAAAAAAGCCTGGATATGATTGATAATATCAATTTTCATATTGCCGGCTGCATTAATAAGGATTAGTGACGTAAATATAAAATTATGGTAAATTAAAATACAATGAAATCCATAAAAAAAGAGCACCCCAATTACAAAATATCACAATTTCGTGATAAATGCTTCTATTTAAATGAAATTTGGCAGTATTCTACTTTAATTAATAGATATTCAAATTTGCCGTGCATAGGTGGCGCTGCATATCAACTTCATTTTATTTAAGAGAGATGTTGCTGCTGAAAGACTCATTTGCAAACGCCCAAACCAACATTTAGCAAATCGGTGATGGTGTCTGTTGGTGTTTCTGCTTTTTGTCGAACTGGATAATTCCAGTTTGAACCACTAAACCAGGGTGAACCCGGAGTTAAGATCGCTAGAAAATATTACAGGGTTGAACTTTTGACCAAAAAACTTCCAACTCCAAAAACTCACTTATGTGCCATCTTGTTGCTTTAGACAGACAATTTATTATGTTTTGAATCATGAACAATAAAATTTGCAAATTTTTTGCAATGTCTGTTAGTTCAAGTAAAATTGTGGCTGATATTGGCTTAACACCAATTGTGCAGAGTCTGAAATGTTTTTAACATTTTTCGCAGTTTTCGGTCTTGCGCTTCCATGGCGGCGATCTGCACATCCACATTTTGCGCAATTTTGCGCAGAACCACCTTCGATCCGCCTAGCGTACAGAATTTATCCTGAGATTCTTTTAGAAATTGCCAATTGCCTGGAACTAAAATTTTTCGTTTTGCGTAAAAACCAAATCGCATTTCGCTCTTGTATAGCGAGTCACTTTGAACCTTCATAATTCGAATGATGACGTCATGGATTTGCACGTGCGCGAGACCAATTTATAAAGAAAGGAAAGACCAACATAGGTGCCAAATTTTAATGGAATAAATAAAAGATTTGCAATTTTATGATCAAATTTCTAAGATACGTTTATTTGCTATCCTGTAAATGCAGAAAACACGCGTAAGGAAAGACGACCATTTTGAATTTGGCAAATCTGTTTCACATTTCAACACGAAGGTGGTGCAACTACAGTTGCATACCAAATTGTAAGAATTTAATTTTTGCAAGATGGCAAATACAGTTGCATACCAAATTGTAAGAATTTAATTTTTGCAAGATGGCTGAACAATCTGAATTATTTCATTTCTTCGAGTTTTTGTTTTCTTTCTAGTAGAACTAAAATGAAAAAAATATAAAAAACACGAATTGATCCCCTCTTCTTAAACTTTGAATGCAATTGGTTTAGAAGAACTTCTTTCTTTTTTGAGACCTAGTGTTCTGAGCCAGTCATCATGTGTTTGCAATGCGGCGATCTTGTACTAAGGAGAGATGCATTTACCCACCGAGTACGTCTGAATTCAATTTGCCATCAGCCAATAAATCCATTGTTTGACAGTGCCTACCTATACAGCTTAGTTCTCCGCGCGCACACAAAAACCTATGACTTAGACGAAAGCCTTCGCTTACTTTATATTCCGCACTAGATTCTAAAAATAAAAATATTTCGGTTTTGATACCTACCTTGTATTCCATTCTCCGATAGCTCATATAATCCCTTCTCCGAACCTATCGTACTCCTACTGCAAGCAATGTCAACTTCAATCGCCCACATTCAACTAAAATTGAGGCGAGAATGTTACGGCGATAGTTTTTAGCTGGTCGATTCCCAAAAAATGTCGGGCGGAAGCTAACAGAGCGTACGTAGACTGCAGAAATGAACACCTTACATGTATTGAATATGAATGTTTATGTAGACGCGCAGAAACTAATAATTCGATAATTCAATTGGTGGACAACACAAAGTGAAAGAGGGATTACAGGTACAGAGTATTCGACGATTTAAAATTAATTATTTCGCGCAATTTATGAACATTTTATAGAATTGAAAATTAAAATATAAAAATTTATCAATTTAGGATAAATGATATTTAAAAAAATTATTTACATACAAAATTTCTCCAATGCGGTATTAAGTCACGAGAGGAAATACGTGAATCTTCCTTGACCATTACATTATTGTGAAATTCACTAACATCAATTCGTTTAATTCTTCCATGGACTTTCATAATAATAATATACATTATAGGATAGAGTTCAAAGGTGCGTTTTATGTTTGTTTGTATCAGAAGCGTGGTTATGTACGACAGCTGCGTATCAAAGTCCAAACACACTGTTTATAGGACATAGTCCATGATGTTCGCAACCTAGAAACGATCCGGGCACCTTGGCCTATGAGGGTGATTTCAACGGAGCAAAAACATTCACTTGTCCCCTCGATCGAGTCTACTGTTTACTCTATATCTTGAACAAAAATAGAAACCAAAATGTTATCAAAAATAAATTTCAGTTTATATGGTGGATTTCGCTGCGCCCCAACGGAACAAAAGTGCCATGTTATACGTGTCGCATATGTTTGGTAGATTAGTCAAATGATTCATGAGTTTGTTCGTTTCTAATCCATGTACAAAGGAACAGCTGTTCCTGTTCTAAGCGTCGCGTCCTGTTGACAATTTCCGGTTGCAAATCAGTTTGCGACGACACGTCCACAGTCGGAGTCTACATGTGATTTAAGCGAAAAATTGATACCTTTCTTTGCAGTGCCGGCTTTAAATTTTTTCGAAATTAATTATGATTACTCTCTTTTCTTCAAAATTAAAGCCGTGGGCCCATGATTGTACGATATAAGGTACACCGTACACCTTAAACAAAATGACCAGGTCACCCCTTGGGGGATTTTAGGGCAGAGTCCTTAGTTTGCCCTTAACATAAAAAGAATGGAGGATCTCTAAAAGTTTTTAAAAAAATAGAAAATAGATAGTTGAAATTTCATGTACATTCTATTTTTGATAAGTAAAATATTTATCAACTATTTTAATCTCGTCGTGATCTTTTTTTTTCTTCTCGCCAATCAACTGTAGTCAACCGCACTGCAGGCGTTATGTCCCCTCTTGGTGCTTAGGCACTATGTGAAAGGAACGACCAGTACCCCGGGATCGAAATTTTCGAGAGCCCGCGCCGGGAATGTTAAAGTGTCGGACACTCAACGGAGGATCACAATTTCGAAGTGTGCCAAATTTTGTGATTAGCAGCCGCTACGAGTTCAGATGTCCACTACGTGTTTTCGCAAACTCTCATTTTTATACGCTTTTCAGAATCGAACTCGTCAACGTACATTGCACTTCATGGGTGTCGCCTACATCCATACCATGCCATATGGTCACATTTTAATTGATGTGCGCGCCTACGATACGCGATGATGTGCGCGATTGTTTCATTCTGGCCTCGGTTGATGTGTCCATACCCCTGACATTAAGTGTATGAAGCGATATTCGAATCGATCAAAACTTGGCGTTTCCCGAATCTCCATCGACTGCTCCTGGCCCTTTCCCAAAGTAGGAATTGTCGTTCTAAAATATGAGTTCATTCGTTTGACATTTATTTGGCCTTGTTCATCGAATTTGAAACGCTCAAAACTAACTTGGCATTGTTGAAATATCCATCGATTGCTGCTGGCCCTTTCCCAAAGTAGGAATTGTCGTTGTAACCGGCGACTAGTCGGTTCAAAAATATGAACGCCATTTGTCTGGCCTTGTTCCGTGTGTCACGCGATTTCATTTTGCAATAATTTCGTCATCTATAACAGTGGTTCGCGTTGGTGTTTGTGAAAAAAGGCGAAATTTTCTTCCATCGTAAAATTCGAAGGGATACAAACTATAACGCGGATAAGTAATACCTGTATACAAACAAAGAGGTTCGTGGCTAATCAGTATGGTGTCGTTTCGCTGCTGGCGCCCACCAAAATGTAGAATTCGTCAGTCATTCTAAAGACGTTACAAACCAGAACCAGATCTAGTTGCACCTTCAATGTAGTTATGCTAATTTACGACGTTTTAGGTGGCTCAGGTTGGATCGACGCTGTAAGCGGCGCGATGCCGCCATACTTTTTAAACACGTCTTTCCTATATGGGTCTATAAGTCCTCAAAATTATTTCTTAAATCACAATTAAAACAACTAAGAGAATTATTCGCTATTTGTTTAATTTAAAAATCCGTTATCATTGTTTATCGCGGGTACATCAGCATGTTTGTCGTTTAGTGATGACAAATTTTATATAGGTTCGTCCATCACTGATATGATGATAAAAATGTTTTGATTCGAGTGGGGGAGCTCTAGCTGCATATGTGCTGTATGAAAATAGTACAGTGAAAATAGTTACGTCATTGGAGTTCGTCGAAAGTGATTATATTTTCTAATTAGTCCGGATCACCTAGAGACCACATGAAGTCGTTTCGCCTCGCCCTTGCCAGGCGTTTCGGCGCCATCTCCACTTCCCGCACGGGCCTTGACCGCACGGGCAGCTACCTAAACAATTGTAGTAGTGCGGTGGGCGATGACGTGTCGGATGATGACGATCTCCTACAGGAAAACACGTTCGACTATGGCCGATTGGATTTCTACAGACTGCCGAACCAGGCGCCGGCACTCGAGAGCAATCCCATGCGACGGACCGCCAGCTGGCCGCCGCCGCCGCCCTACGGCGGAGACCATCGGACCACGGATGCCGCGCACGGAGTGACACCTTGTCCGGCGGCAGGTGGATCATGGAGAAGTTCGCGAGTCCACGACTGTCAGTTGTCGCCTGTGAATCTCACGCACGTTCAGGATCACGTGTTCGACTGTGTGGCGTCACCATCTGGACACCTTCGGAGTTCCGACGACGATCCGTTGCTGCAGGTAAATGAAATGGTGCAGGTAGTAGTTAAACGTACATCTCTGCTGACACCAATATGTATGGAGCGGAGGCTTGTGGGTTCGAGTCTGATTAGGGTCACTGATAAATTTGTATGACTGGTCATGATAAATTATCACAGGCCACACGCCAAGTTGATTTTGCATTGATATGTGGCAATGGTTATCTATTTCGCTGAATTATTGTACTAATTTTGAAGATCTATTGGGAAAGAAAGATAACATTATACTTGTTTTACTAAATACAATACTAGTCCCAAAAAAGCGACCCAATTTAAATTTAAAATATGAAAAAGTTTGTGAAATGGAATGAAATTTAGCATGCATGTTGTTAAGTCTTACTTTTTGAATTGCCATCGAGTACGTGCAGCTCCATGACGTCATCATTCGATTTCTTCAGACCAAAATCGCGTTCACAGAAGAGGGGAAACTCGATATGTGTTTTTTTATGTAAGACTAAACATTTCAGTGCCAGGCTATTTTTGAAAGAATTTCCGGTTAAAACTGAACGCTAGGTGGCTTGAAGAAACGCCTGTGCAAAATTGATATATCTGGATGTGTTGATCGACGTCATGGAAGCAGAAGGAAGAGCGACGAAAACGGCGCAAACAGCCACAATTTTACTTTAACTAGCAGCTTTTGCAAATACGAGACAAGACCTAAAACAGAAATGATTATAGAACCAGGAAGCTAATAAACTGTCTAAGCAACAAGATGGCACGCCAGCACACTAGCTCCTGTGATAGACGAGCGCAATGTTGCGACAGTGCAAACTAGTGCAACAGTTGATTTTGTAATGCGTAAAACGAAAACAATTCCACCATCGCTTTTTAGCCTCGACAAATCTCAAATCCATGTGCCCAGCTTCTAACAGAAGTTGAAAGAAGGTATTTTATTTTGGGTAATTCTTAATTGTTAATTGCAAATTTCAAAATAAAACATAACAAGTTATTTGTGTAAATAAAAAGACTCCGATAACAACACACTTCAATTTTTTTCTGTAACATTGTAAATTTCTACTAACAGTACGAATCGTCGTGGCCCAGTTGGTACGTATTGCGACTAACTGTGGCTCGGCGGTCTCTGGTTCGATTTCTGGCGCGGGCTCTTTTTTTTTTTTTGTTCCCAATCAACTGTAGTCAACCGCACTACAGGCCTTACGTCCCCCTCATGGTGCTTAGGCACTGTGCG
>JAQGBY010004857.1:0-15738 GCA_034698785.1 Mycogona germanica | reverse complement strand
ACCAGTACCCCGGGATCGAAATTTTCGAGAGCCCGCGCCGGGAATCGAACCCGGGACCGCCGAAACCACAGTCGGTCTTTTTTTTCCACAGTCGGATTTCACTTTTTAGTCCTAACTTCACAAAGGCCTGGTTATTATAGCCCTTGAAATGGTATCCGCGCATTGAAACCTTTTTTTTATATACATGTGTATATATCATCATTTTGGTTTCAATACCCGGAATATTTTTTATCTTGATTTCATAAAAGAAGAGTGCATCACGCGCGATCTTCGAGTAAGAAAACCTCTTCGTCCTCTTCTGCCCTTTTGGCACATACACTGTAGGTCATTCTTTGATTGTTACAGGTAGAGTATTTGGAGTGGGCAGAAAAAGGTAAACCGAAACATATATTATCATTGCAAAATGTTGACTGCTCTTGAAGCTTTGCACGGATGCTAATCAAGATCTTATTTTCAAAGTTTCCGCGCATTGGGTCACTGCATTACGACGTCTATAAAATTTGTAAAATGAAATGGAAGTTGTGGCCGGGACAGCGCCAGGACAAGAGTTTGCGATCTCTTGTTCGTCTTTTTTTGTCCGGCCCTCTCCCGGACACTTCCATTTTATTTGACTTAATCAAGACGTCCTATTATTTCTACTATTTTCTTATAAATATTTGTCTGTTCCAAAATGGCGTTTAGGATAGACGAAGAGTGGGCAATCTTCCTAAGATTGACGAATTGGATCGGCTCAGCGTCGTGCCCGCGTTGATTCCGCATTGCAAAAGTTTAGCAGTTGTTTTTGAGCCAGGAAGATTAGCTGCAATCGTCAAGAGAAAGCGAGAAAAGGCGCGAAACACTGGTATTTCGAGGTCATAAAAATAGTCTTGAATTTGAATTGTCTTTAATGACTGCCTGCTATCGACTAACTGATATGCACTTTCTTCTTTAGCACATCTGGTGGTCATCACTGTTTTCCTGAGAACCGGCGCTTTCATTAATCTACGCTAAATCTTGCTGTTCTCATTTCACTCAAAATAGGCTTTACCCAAGTAGTTCTCTCTAGCTTACATTGGGCGGAGAGCTTCGACTATGAAAAATGCTAGAAGTTTTGACTATGAAAAATGTGATGTTCAGTGAAAAGTAATTCGCAATTCGCGGGTACGTCGATTAGCTCCGACAGTGTCGGGAGGAAAAGCGGAAGAATTTCAAAACTAAAAATCTATTTTCCCTCCGCTACTCCTTCTTTTCTTTAAGCATTCTGTTCGTACACCTTGTGCTTATAATATCTGGTTGCTTTGAAAAACCTTTGCTTCACATCCAGTAAAGTATCATTGAATTCGTTTATTTAAAAAAATCTCTTCGTCTTTTGTTCTTGCATTGGAACACCTTTATCGAAACCTACCTGAGAATTTTATAATCACACCAATGTGTCATTACCATTTTGATTTTCAATTGACTAAAATGTTAGTCAATCACTTTTTCAAAATGTATTTCCAGGCCGTCAAGATCGACAGTTTCCACAGCCACATATTAAATCTAGGCGTTAAGAAATAATGTTTCTTGAAGTAATTGCCCTCTTCAAGTGTCCATGTGAAAAATGTAAAAACATTTATCGTATGATCATTAATCAAGTATCGCCGCTGACTAAAATCTAACCGTATCATAATTTCGAATTTTTTGTATCTTCTTTGTTTACATTTTTCAACTCTTTGATGCCATCAGATGCGCGCTGGTTGGTAGGCACTTCTCGGGTTGTTAAAGTGTTGTTGCTCGTTGTGCCTCTGGTGGTGATAGAGTTGATTTTTCCTTTTGTGCTCATTGCCTCTTACTGCTGGGGATGTTTGTGGGTGTCGTTGACTTCTGCGGAATGATGCGACGTCGTCCGTCTCTCACTCTTTCGCCCCAACTGTACGGATGGGCGATTGTACAAAATACTACTGTACCGATAGTTTCACATCTAATAATAGACAGAGTAATAATTCACAGATTCGATAGCATGGCAAAGCTTCCCTCTTTTTTCGCAAATGACACGTATAAATGTTTTCCTCGCCAACTATCTAATGGAGGAGCAATTTATTAGTATATTATCGATATGGTAACTTATTAAAAGTTCGCAAAAAAATGCGATAATTATATGTGCATGTTGCGAAATTCGTTCTCAGTGCAAAGCAGATGTCTACACCGGATCAACCCGATTTGTATCGGTTTCTGCAACAATTAATGATTCTTGTATTTAAATTTGTTACATAACTCGTTTTTGTGTTTTTACGAAATATTGGGGGCGTTTAAGCTCGGGTCTGAATATGTAAGCGCTGTAATGTGTTTGTGTGTGATGACCAAATCGTATGACACCACATCGTATGTCTGAAACTAAGTGTGGCGGAAAATGAGTAATTTGTCTGGCAAATATCGTAAGAATCCTATAAATAACATGTCACTCTCATTCGACTACCTTGGCAGAACACTTGTCTTCAAGACGTCCTCCACCCCTTGCAATATACATGTATATCGCTGTATGTCCCGCGTTGGAATGTCAATTGTGAAATGGGTCCTGTTTAGTCCGTCAGTTCAGGGCCTGAGTTTTGCTGTTGGACGACCTCAAATTAATCGCCGTGGCGCATGCGACGTGTACAGGTGTATTTATTTGGCCACGCGCACCTGCAGCACACCGTTTGCATTCTAATAATGGCGCGCGCGCGCGCTCCCCTTCATTTTATGTCGCATTCCTAGCTCTAAAATGCCATTTATAAAAGACACGCTTTCGTCCGAGCCTATTACCTCGTGTCGACACCAGTAAAAATGACAGATCATGTCACAGGCCGGTGACAATTGAGGAGCCTGTCAAATTGATTTGTGACTATCTCATTCTCACGCTTGAGTTGTGACTGTTTTTATTGGGTGGTGGGTTTTAAGTATCTGTACACCCGAACACAAATGAGATGGACATCTGAAAGCGACTTATATCTTACCGCTAACTTTCAGTCAATTGAATTAGTTGAATACTTTTGTTATCAGATATGTGCAAGTGACTTCAGAACTCGTCAATTACAATTACAAGAACGCCTCATTGTGCATGCGCTTTTTTTTGCTGAAAAAAACAATTTTTGCGCAAACTGACTCCTTCACCTATTTCTGCAGAAAATGTAATGCAAATATGATTGAGATTTCTCCGGTGGGCCAGAAAATGTCTTACAGTAATTTGTTGTCGCTCACTGTGCATTGTAAGTGTGTCATTTCCTCGATTTTCTATGAATAAGCAGTTCCTGTCGCCACTTTTTCTATTAAAAAAGTTGGTGATGTCTATACTTCCTGCTGTCAAGTTTGTCACCGATGGCGACTGCGCACACCTTTTAGGATTACCTCGTCGCATGCTTATGCATTTGAGACGACGCGTCACATTGTTACAGGTGGAGTAAGGACACACACGGAGAACGCACTTTCTGTGCGTGCTGCTAACCACCTATTCATCCGTCACAGTTCGCATAGTTATTATCAGAAAAACAGATTTGTGTACCTTTAGAATAAATATGAGCGAAAGACATTCGATTATCCTTATTTCTCCATTTCGTCGTTATAATCAGTTTCTGGTGATCATGTAAAAATTGAAAATTTAGAAAACAGTATGTGATTTTTATTTATTGAATACACTTGTCCACAATTTTTCATTGCGGAACAAAATTGTCAAACGACTGATTTAAATAATTTTTATTTTTTGCCTAATATTTTATTAGATTTCATGTAATATCTATGTATGCATGGAATTGTAGAACAGCCGGAGTTCTATTCCGTCGTGGTCACTAACCTAGATAGGAATCTTTAACTATACCTGAAATCGTAGACACGGGTCCCACGGCTTTACTTTCATTCCGAAGGAAGGCATGCGTAGCAATTTCTTTCTCCCGAAAAATTCCGAGAGTCTCGGTCGGGAATCAAACCCGCGTCGGTTTTGTTTGATGCAGTGTGGTTTTTGGATGGAGACGTTCATCACCAATGAGGGGCATTAAATTCCTGTTTAGAGTCTATATGCATAAAGCGTTTTCTCCATTTCCGCCCATTGGCGTGTTAAAAGTTGCACAAACTTTTGTTTTTAGTGTTTAGTCATTCGGATTGCGACAGAAAACTGGTAGACACCGCACAGAGTAGTTTTTCAACACACCGAGGCCTAAATAAAATTATTATGATCAGTGAAAAAAATCTCGAGTACACGCGCTTTTGCCCCTAACTAACGCCCCCTTTGTGAGCGAATGCCGAGTGGCCTACATTTATGTCGAATCGAAATAAAATTTATATACCGATCAAACGAAATCTGTCCATGGACATTTGTTCCAGTTTCTCTTTTCTCGCGGTTCAATGCACCATCTGACTGTTTCTGTTGTTTCGTGTGATATGCGGATTGATACCGCTACAATCCACCAGGTAGCGTGTCTAACTCATTGTTTTCTATGTATGCAGGAGTTTCGTGACTCGCTTTCTCTTATTTAATCCTTCACGAAGAATTTAGATGGTTTCGCGGTTCGAGATTCGC
The DNA here is from genome assembly GCA_034698785.1 of Mycogona germanica. Classification (NCBI taxonomy): domain Eukaryota; kingdom Metazoa; phylum Arthropoda; class Diplopoda; order Chordeumatida; family Chordeumatidae; genus Mycogona; species Mycogona germanica. The sequence continues at coordinate 11,231 of JAQGBY010004857.1, read as the reverse complement.
TTTTTGTTTTGAGGGTTTTTCGACCAAATTTCAAAGTTTAATACGAGTAGATCATTCAATGACATGAACATGTATGTTATAAAGATGTTAACAATCTTGGATAAAAGACAAAAATGTGTTTCTGTACATTATTGGCCAGGAGGAATAAATCCCTGCCTCTTCAATAGAACTCCTCCTCAATGTACAGGCGCATGCTCATTTACGCAAAAAGAGGTGCTCACACATTCTCGTCCATTTGTGTTCGCGAGTCTTTTATAGGACAAAAACAAACGTTTCCATAATGAGAATGGGGTTGAAGTCGTCCTAAATTTCGGATTTCGTTTCGGCCGGCCACGTCCCATTTCCATAGAATCTATCAAGGTGCATCGCGCGAGCGGCATTCTATTTTCAACAGTTTGGCGCCGAGTTTTATTCTATTTGGGAACGCGCGCGCGCGCTCGCCGCTTCACAACGAGGAAGCGATAGAACGCACGCACGCGCGCTCATTGGTGTATATACATGTATATACATGTGGACTGTGATGGTGGCCGGCCGCTTTCGTCCTAATATTATTACCGGCTTTAGAAAATACGGACACAATGGGGGATTTTGTGCGGGCGATTATGAACACAGCATCGCCAGTTGTGTGCGCATGTGGTGGCTGCCGGAAAACCAGGTCGGTCAAACGGCCTGTCTTTCGGGGGCGGTACGGGGAGGGGGGAGGAGGAGGCGGATTGCGATAAGTATACTTTTTGTGTACAATTAAAAAGCGCTCTTCAAAGCACATGGAGCAACCCATTTGCTGCGTTGGCTTTCGTATCTGCAGGGGGGTTGTTAATGCAAGGAATGAAGATAAAAATTCAATGCAGAACATGTTTTGCGTCAGGGTGTCAATGCTGAAACATCGGTCAATATATTCCGCATGCGTTGGTCCAGTTTCGATTTATATACGATTAGAATGAAAATCCGGTCAACTGCAATTCTGATTTTTTTCTCTGGTTACATTTGGTTCTAATTCTTGATGATAATAATAACAATATTGATGTTAAGTGCGTGATGTTTTTTCAATTCGTGTGGTTTCCTATATTCTGAAATATCTGTATAGCGATATTAGAATGAGAAAGGATAAGTCGATTATGCGATATTTACTCGTATTTATTGTCTTTGTCAGTGCTCGTTAAATAAATCTACCCTCTCATTTGAGAAAGTATACCCTCTCTTTCGCCACTGTAGCAATTTAATTTTGTCGATTATGCGATATTTACTCGTATTTATTGTCTTTATCAGTGCTCGTTAAATAAATCTACCCTCTCATTTCAGAAAGTATACCCTCTCTTTCATCACTGTAGCAATTTAATTTTGTCTCGATTGCAGCACATTGATTTCCTGATTTCATTTGTTCTGTTGCCCTTTTTACTGCACACATTTCCTTTTTCCCCATACACTGGCTGTATCTGATACAGGTCCAGTGAACGACATTTTCGGTCAAACTAGTTCATTTGTAAAACCGAATTAACTTTGCTGCGATTGAATCGTTTCCCCGACTCATCGTGCGCTTATTTTCCAAAGTGGAATTAATTTCTACGGCGCCTCATTTGGTGTGCAAGCGTTCATTTTGTGTACATGTACGTGTTGTACATGTACACAGCGCTGTCTTGAGATCTATCGTATTTGTTTGCTTACGGTCTGGCGTGTTTGTTTATTTGACGAAATGCGATGAAAATTGCCTTTTGTCGAGTGTTCAAGCTAGTTTTGTAGGCAAAGCAGAAAATAAAAGTGATGATTGATGCCTTGGTTGCATCTGCACTGCCGTGACAATTGATTAAAACCCAAAGTCCATTCAGATTGCTATCGTCGCATGCTCAGTTTAATAACAGAATTCGGGTGCTCGGAATCGATCCGAATAATTTTAGTAATTTAAGCAGGATAATGTGGGGCTATCTGAAGCGGTTCTTCCCTATCACTTTTCAAACAATATTTGTAAAAGAAAAATCAATCGTACATCCATGTGGTTCCACATTCAGCTCCCTCGTCACACATCAAACAGTTCGCGTGTCAGAGTCCTAGTTACAGTTAGTTGGCGAGTCGGCCAAGAGATGGCGTGCCACGCGCCCCCGGTGCCTACGTCGAGACCATATCTACTAGTGCAGGTGCCTCTAGGTGTATTTAAAGCTCGAAGCACACGTTTCATTGACGATCGATCCGTATCACTCGCCGTATCGCTAAGTGAGCGCGCCCGATATTGATCTGTGATATGCGACCAAATGGAACCTGTTAAAACCATTCCATCCCCACCACCCCCTTCGCTCTCCATTGGAATCACGTACATGTTGATGCCCCGATTTTCGCTTGCTGGAGTCGATAGATGTAACCTGTAAAATGCCCACTTTCTTTGAACTGATCGAATCTGAAAATTTATGTTCTTGTTTTTTGGGGAAGGGGCAATATGCTTCGTGTTGTGCTACGTTGGCTAATTATTATTAACTTCCTAAGAAAAGATTCCTGTACGTATTCACTTTCGATCCTCTTTGAAAATAATTGAACGGTTGAATTATTTTTATATGTCTAGGGGTTGTTGGTGTGCCTGTACATCAGTCCCCATAAACAAAATTCTTCCACAAGTTTTGCGAAAACAGGTAGCAAAAACTGTGGCGACTTTTCATCCCTTTTCTTATTGAAACTCGTACTCTTACCGAAAACCAATTGTGGGTTTTTGTGGCTAGACAGGATAGGGTCATTTGCTTCAATCTATCTGCACGCGTGTCAAGTGTTCATCACAAATAGCTCAATTTATCGGTGGAAATGATTCATGAATTATATGCAGGACGAGATAGCGCCGCCTGTCGATGAGAAATTGTTTCAATTCCTCACTTGGGGTTGGTGGGGCGCGCGCGCGTTTAACTTTCCGCTCCGTCGATCTCCGTCTCGTGCTTGGCTACTGGAGTCGATAAAACTTGAGAAGTCAGACGCCGCCAGCTGGAAAGTCGTTCCGTAAATTCTAGTTGGAAATCGGGGTGTTTTGGCGTGTCTATCTATCTCCGAAGTTGAGCGACGGCGAGCGGATATGGTTCAGGAATAGTCAGCCGCGAACAAGGTGAAGGTAAGTTAGCGAAAAGGTGAAGGATCTCGACCAGAACAAAAAAGAAAGAAAGAAAAAAAAAGAAGCTCAATACACGCGCGAAAGGGGAGATGTGCAGCGCGGGAGCCAATATGGTGAGAGTAGCATTGTTGTATAGGTGTTGGCTGGCGGGGAACTTTGTTAAGGAATCCCGTCCCCCCTCCTCTCGAACCACTTCGGCGATCAAAAGTGACCACAATTTTGCGAAATAAAATTTTTCCGAGCTCGCGCATTCGAGCGGAGCATTGGAGCATTCTTTTGTCTGACAAGGCGGAGCTCAGAACTATTAATGATTTTTTTCTTCTAGAGTTTCAGAGGCATGTTACAGAAACCTCCGTAACATTAAAACTTCTTTGAAGAACTAATACAACTGAATTGTACGACTGTTGGTTTACAGCGACGGACTATGGTTCGACGGCCCCGGGTTTGATTCCCGACGTGGGCTCTCGATTATTCGATCCCGGGTTACTGGTGGAAATGTGTCCCTAAGCACCAAAAGGGGTGCAGACACTCCTGTTGTGATACACTTTAGTGAATTATAAAAAAAATCCTACACATTATTTTTCATAAAGGATGTCTTCTGTCCAAGAATTGTCTTATGTTATACCTTTGCTAAATCTACACTCTTAGCTATTTTAAATTTTTGCTAAGCTATATTGTTGCTTGTTTTTTGTAGTTTTTGTGATTCTGGCGTAGAGTGTGGTGGTGGTTGTGGTGGGGGTTTCCCTTTGATGGAGCATGGCGGTTGGGCGGACGCCCAATTGAGCAAAAAAGCAAAACACCGGATGAACGCCGCGCCGGCATCAGACAACAGCACGCATCACCCACAGGTCGTGCGGGGTCTAAACAGAAAGTGCGAAGATTCGTTCCTGTGGCCGGTTTACCGGTCGGTGAGGTTTTCACCTGTATTTTGGCATGGTGCGCCGAAGAGTCCACCTTCATGGAGATGGTTGGGGTGTCGGGGTGGAGAGGAGGGGGCAGGCGGTAGTAGTGTGTGTGTGAGGGGGGTCAAAGAATTTGTTTTGTTCTCGTTGTACCTGTGTGGATATAGTGTTTTTCCTTTGTGCTGAAGTCCTACTGCGCATCATGGACAGGAACATATGAGCTTTTATTGGCTGCATATATTTTTTACTCTTGAGACCTCGCCTGCGCCAGATCGGACGCGTCGCGATGAGCGACGCGACCCGTGCTTGTCCCAACAGTGTTCGATCTACTTACTGATCGCGCTTGGCGGCTTCGGCGAATCGACGCTGTTTCGATTGCCTTATCTTCCTGGCTGATTTCCTCACTCGTAAGACGTGGCTATTTTAAACTTAGATGTGAGAAAAGGTGCAATTTAATTGTTGGGGTAGTGAGAAACTTTGCTTAAAAACTATTGAGTTGGTTTAGCGACCCACTGTGACTCGGCGGTCCCGGGTTCGATTCCCGGCGCGGGCTCTCGAAAATTTCAATCCCGGGGTACTGGGTCGTGTCCCTCGCATAGTGCCTAATGTACGTAATGTCTGTAGTGAGGTTGACTACAGTTGATTGGAATTTTAAAAAAAATAAAGATCTAGTGACTGAGTTGGGGGCTGGGGTCTTAGGAGGATATAGCCTCGCGCAATTCATTTGCACAAAAGTCAGGGCAAATGTGATACAGCCATGCATTGACGCACTTGTTAATTGTTCACTGTTTTTGAAATTTTGTTTGCTATCGAAATAGGCCATCTGTAGTGTCACATTTCATCGACAAAGTTAACTACATAATAATTAAACGTTCCATAATTTTTTTGTCAACAGTGATCAACTACTAATATTCTTATGATTTTAATGCATTTCTTCCTTTGGCCAGGTAAAAATTCCTGCGTTATATATAGTTCCAATTGTTGCCACTAGTGACATTTGAGCGTACGCCAGCCAGTTTTGTGATTTTAGATCACTAGTTTAACTCAAAGGCTTTCGTTATATTCATTAGCGGGTTGCTCTGAATGAATCCAATAGTTATTTTAAAAGAGTTTCAAAATTTTTTTAATCGCTTCAAAGGCTTTTTAATTGTTCCAAGTGATGTTTAATGCCGTTTAAAATTTCTTTTTAAAAAACGTGCTGCTTGTCTGATCCAAGAATCATAAGAATTTTTTTAAAGAATTGTTTGAAGTGCTTCGGAAACATAATATTTCTTTTGAATTTTTCGAATTCTTCACAACTATTTTTCGCCTGTATACTGAAAAGCGAGTTTTATTTGAGATTTTTTGTGCATTTTCAATTTATTTTCTGTTTCTTTATTTGCGTGTATCAAAGAAGAAAAAAACGACGACAACGCAATGCAAACGTCCAAACCACAGCCTTTCTATATAACATAGTCGGCCGAAGAAAAATTTGAGTGACTCGCATGAACCCTTTTTGGCGGCTGCATCGCTGAGAAGTTTAAGTTGGTCAACTGAGACAATACACACATTCCGATCTATACAAAATTTATTAAAAGCCCAACGCGCGGACGGAGAGGGCGATCGTTCCCAATTTTTTTCTGCTTCTCTCCCTCTCACACATTTAAAACGAAACTTTAATTGCGTTCAGAAACTGGTTTTGAGATATTCACGTATGTGTGTGTGTTGTGCACGTCTAACCTGCTCGCTCGCTCGCCACCACCAACATATAAAAAAATCAGAAAAAAAGGGTTAAGTTGCTTACGTTCATTCGAGAGTATTTATAGAATCTTGTTGGCGATACGTAAAAAAGATATGCGGTAGGACTGGTGGCGTTGTGGGTATTTCAATTTGCGATACACACGCAGGGATTCTATTCTCGACTTCGTTTTTGGATTGGTCAAGCGAAGAGATAGTACAGCTTCCGGAATTGGATCCAATTAACTTACACAACGCCCGTCCCTACTACCAGGGTAAATAATAGTATGCAATTTTTAAGCTTTTCGAGGTCCTTGTCAGGTACGTGATCAAATGAAAGAAGAAAAAAAACAATAAAACATTTAAGAAGATTTATTTGATGTCACATGTCAAAGAAAAAAGAAATATGCAGGAAAATTAGTTTCGTGTAAGGCCTATACAAAATTTTAAAAATAGTGGACGTCTGATAAAAATTATATCATGAAAAATGATATGTCCGAACCTTTTTTTTATATTTCGCACATATCGCTGAATAGGGTTTAACTGCATTTAACGTTGTTGGACCAAGTTCACCATATCTTTCCATAAAAACAGTGTGGGCATATATGATCATGAGTGGGGAGGAGCGGAGGTTCGTATTCGCTTGGCCAATGAACTTAAAGGGAAGGAGATAATGCATACATATTTGTGGGAGGGGATGTGATGCACGTGCGGATGTTGGGGGGGGGGGGGGTGTTAGTGGTGGTGATGTTGGTGAAGGGGGAAAAGGGGGATGGGGATTGGGTATGGGGTGGTTGGGGGGTGGGGTGGAGAAGGTACGGTACGAGTGCAAGAACTGTAACTAGATTGGTGTGGGAGAAGTCAGCGGGGACTAAACGCGTTTGAGAGAGGAAGTTTCATTGTCGGTTGAGTTTCGTAGTTGAAAAAAAAAAGTTTAGATTCGTTCATTCGTTCGGGTCGCTGTGGTCACCAAGGGACGAATAACACGCACATCTAGATTATACACCAACATCAACATTCCAAACTAAAAAAACCTGATATTACTTTGCCATTTTATTCGGTTTTCAAGTTAAGATTGTTTTTCACAATTTAAGACTAGGTTTTATTCTGATCATTTTTCTAATCTACATATTTTCTGAAACTGTTAATTTAATTTAGTATGCGGCTAATGTTTGGAATTGTAATTATTGTAGTCTGCGTGTTCGCTTGTAATAATATGATAATTACAATTTGAAAATAAAATCAGTGATACTTTTTTAATGTCCGCAAATTATAATTATCATATTATTACAAACGATCACGCAGACTTATATGACTAATATGATAATTATAATTTGCGGTATTGATTATAATTAAAAAAGTATCACTGATTTTATTTTCAAATTGTAAAACCTACTCAATACTCCGTACTTGTACGCCGAAACAATTCCTGAACGTCACCAGATAATACGGCGTCCTTGGTCTGTTTTGACGGGGTGTGGTGGTCCTATGAAGAAGTGCACTATTTGTCATTTGCATTTCAACTCTCATTTGTAATGATAACATTTGTATTGGGCATTATATAGTCAAGGCGGTCCTTCACATATTGTTTGCTTGACAATTGAAAAGGTGATCATGAATCCCTCGATTTATGACTCGCTGTAAATGTCGACAGAGGAAAGGAACAACAACACAGGATCGAACCAGTTGCGCGAACTCTTTAATCACAACACGCATAATGGCGTGAAACATCCTGTGACCCGAACCCGAGCTGAATATCGAACCTGCCTCGAAATACAAAATTGTACTTTTTTTAAAGGTTCTTGCCTCCTTTGACTGGATCCTGTTACAAACTTTTCCGTCCGTAAAAGTCATGTAGTGGGCGATCCGTTACGGGCCCACGATCCACTCTGATCACGACCCATGACCCTTTAAAAAGTACAGAAATTAGGTCTCAGGCGGTTCAACAATTTGTCGTCGCGGTGACTGGAGGGGAAAGTGATGGAGGAAAGGCAATGGAGGTTGTCGTTCAGGCTCAGATCAGTGCTTGCTCCGTCGTTTCGTCATTAATTATTAATTTAGCCTCGGATTTTGTTGACTACGGTGTCGTGGTCAGTGGCACGATGTGAGATCGACACAGGTACACGCCCTGCCGCGCGCGGGGAGCTATAAACCTGTCTCCCAAATCCCCCTCCCTCCTCCTCTTCCCCCTCCTCTTCCCCCCACGCAGTCAATGATGGGGCTCTATGTAGTGACTGTGTCGAGTCGACGGATGTCCTCTTTCTCCGGGTTTGGATGACGACAAATCCAAATTGCCACAAAAATGAATCGGTGTTTGCGTCATCTTGTAATGATGTGGACACTGACCCTGGAGCCGACCCGGACCTTGACCCGGGCGCTGACCCCTCCCTCCATAAGTTTGATTTCTGCGTCAGGCTAATAATACAGAGTATTCGAATTGTCAGGTGTTGCTGCTCATCAATCTCACCTCTGATGAAAATTGTTTGCGATCGCATAATTGCAAGTCCTTAACTGTCTTCAACTCGGCCTTCATATACATGTTTGTGGGTGACACCTCCCCTCATTAGGAGCATCGGAACTAATCAGACCTTCAGGCCATTTTTATCTATCTTCGTTTAAGCTATCAAACCGGATTCAATTGGAAATATTTGTGGTTCGAGTTTTCATAAACATGCAACAAAAATCTAATATTTAAGATGTGCCTCGCACATAGTGCCTAAGCACTGAGAGGGTTACAGAAGCTCCTGTTGTGATATACATTTCAGTGAATTAAAAATAAAATTTAAAAAAAAGATATTTTTTCGCTTAAAACCTGGCGACATTTTCCAAAACTCTGGTGATCTCGATCTGTGTTATTCGGATTATATCGGATTTATAATGTCGGTGGATTCGTAGATGCTCCGATTCTTGCATAGAGTTGTTCGTCATTCATCTCAGCGTGCTTCTCCACTTTTTGTATTGATCGATTTATTATAAAAATCATCTCAATAGCTAAGCCATTTTGTTTCACCGTGTTATGCTATTTCGCGTTTTCCTAAATTCTCCAAAGGGCTTCACTCAATATCGCCTTTTGGAATCTCATATGTTTGTGTGCCTGAGGTAATCCGCAGCCAAATGTCGTCACTCCGCGCTGATCAATAATGGCGCAACCCCCAATGCGCGTGTGGTAAAAAGCCTTGACTTCGTTTTTATTCTCCAATCATAATGATTGCGCCATGCCCTCTTCATATACCGTACATGCATGCATAGTCGTGTTGTCAGGTTCTACTCGAGCCTCTGAGCAACCAGCTAGTGACGTCACCGGTCTAGCAAGCTGCAAGTTCGGTCCAATTCGTGTGCCAAGTATTTCATGTACTATTGGACTTTGAATTTTGTCTTCGAATATCTTCCATTCCGTACATTAAACTGTCAACTGAATCAAAGATCAAAAGTGCCATACCATACAATTCGATGCTTAATATGTTAAATGTTTCATAGATGGATGGTTTCTACGCGGGAAATGCAGGCGGGAAAGACCAACTCTCGGTCTGTTCGAAACTATATTTTTCGCAATTACCAATTCTAATTAAATAATAGTATTATAAAAACGAGTTCGCCACTCGGTTCGTCTTTCATTCGGTGATGTCCCCCCGAATTCATCCTTGCTCGATTTAATATCATATAGACGTCATAGCAAATCTTTCTCATTAATGCACACAATGTTTTAATAATTTTTGCTAGTTTATTTCGAGTTAAGAGAAGCTTATCAATTAATCTTACAGTCAGCAAAGGCATAAGATTCGACTAATGGCTTCAAAAGACAGCGCCTTAAGATGACCAAGCGTCAATAAATATGTGGTACTCGACGATGAGAATGTTCCAGTGTTTAAATTAGTTCATTGCTTCGTTCAATCGAGTATTTCAATAAAATTGCAATGTTAACTAAACGTTGGGATTTGCAGGACTACAATAAGAACTCGGCAACGAAGATAGTTAAAACGGATATTTAAAACATCTTCCAGAAGATAAGGCAATTAAGAAAATGAAGATTTGCGAAACACGACAAACGTTTGAACTCACCCAAGACTTTTGTTACTACCCAAGAAATTAAAATAAATTTGTTACCAAATTCTTCCTTCAATAGATCTTTCAGAAGCAGCCACGCTTCCTCATCAGTTGAATTCGAAATGGTGCGCACGTCAAAAAAACAATACAAATAAAACCGAAAACGTTATCGACACACGAATCGTCTGGAAGATGTTTTAAATTTTCGTTTAAATATTTTCGTTGCCGAGTTCTTATTGTAGTCCTGCAAGTCCCAACGTTTAGTTAATGCCACCATCAGCTCATATTCCCTTTCTTTGAAGATAGCAATGTGTTTATAACGAGATGTTCTTGTGTAGAGAACTAACAGCCATTTTTCAAACACACTCAAGTCATTAATCTATAAAAAATTACAGAAAGTTGAGATTGGTCGACGCTAAACCCGACCATTAGTGCCGATCGTCAATTTTGAATTCGATTTTTTCCTTTCCTTAAGTCATTTCTCCAATTATCAAAATCAACCGAAAATGGTTCGGCATGATAGACCAGCGTCGTTGCTGCCCACCATATGACCACTGTGCATGACGAATACTGATGCCCTCTGGTGGCGCTCTAGAGAACAAGTTAACTGGTGGTGTTATAGTTAGTGTAGATCGGTAATCGGATAACTATTGATTTTGCTGTCGACATTGTTATGGGGACAATCCATCCTTGCGATGTCACCGGCTTCATGACAAACTGAGCGCCACCTAGTAATAGAGCGCAGCGTTCACAGAAATTGATGTTCTCGCGTTTGCTGGTGGCAGCATGGTATCTGTTTTCACGGCTGACGGACAGACCTAATAAATTCCTTTCTTGACCCAACAACCTAGTAGTAGTCCGGCAGGTGCCCAGAATTCTTAATAGTGTGAGAGGTCGAAAGTTTGCAATGAACTCTGCCGATGAAGGCAACCCCCGCCAATGCCCAACATAATCGCAAACAAAAAAACAAAAAAAAAACAACAACGCCACCATGCACCGTCCTGTCTCCCATATAGACAAAACACGCAACCCTTTCGCGAGATCGGCGGCCTCTTTTTCTCTCTTGTGCCCGGTAGTGGTTTTTACATTGGTGCACGGCCACTTGGAACTGACCGGTCAGTCCACCTAAAGACACGACTAAAATAAAACTTGCAAAGTACACAGAGCACACAGGATGGTTGAAGTATTTTATTTCGAAAAAAAAAATTTCTTCTAATGCGTAGCTGATTTCGCAATGAGATTTAAAAAGTTGAGAAAGATTAAATTAGTACTTATCGGTATTTCTGAAGATTTGTTGAAGGTTTCAAAGGCCATTACAATTACACCCACAAGCAGCCCCCAAGAGAGGGGCCTATGGCGGGGGTCGAACGACCAGTTGTATCTGATTTATTTGTCAAGGAGGTCCACAACTAGAACTAGAACCCCCAGGAGGCGACCTGGTAATTTTGCCTATCCCAGGCTTAGTATAAGCTACCTAGGTAGGGATCTTT
>JAQGBY010004856.1:0-15738 GCA_034698785.1 Mycogona germanica | reverse complement strand
GCGCCGGGAATCGAACCCGGGACCGCCGAAACCACAGTCAGTCGCTTAACCAACTGGGCTACGACGAGTCGTACAATGTGCTATGTATATAAAAATATAACTGTTTTGCATATTTGCAGTTTTATCTTTGTAGGTTGTTTATAAAAACACTGTTAAAGTTGAATAATTCAAAATTACACAATAAACAAAACAATGGTGCCCACCCTCAGCAATACAATTACAATATTACCTTTGAAAATTTATGGTAGGCGGAACGAACTTCGTCTTCATCCATGTTGAAATTTTTGTAGACTTTCACGAATTCCTCTTCGTCGATCTGACCGTCTCCTAACGATCCAATATTGATTTGATAAAATAATAATTATTATATACTCGCAGATAATAAAAAGTCAGGAAGTGATCGCAGGAAAAAACCAGGCTATGAAAAGCTCAATTAAGAGTACAGAACTTCAGTGTAACACAAGGAATCAAAACGAAGTAGCAGCTTCAGTCACCATATTAAACGTACGCATATTAAGATAAGGAGCGAAATAGTAAAGAAAAAAGCAAATTACAAAAAAAAAGTGAAATAAATTTTGGCAAGGTCTTGGATCCAGATGTCACCATGCATTGGTGATGATAACGTCCTTGAATTAAAAAAAGATTTATTTTCTAGATAAGTTTTGTCATTAATAAACTTGATGGATGACTTCTAAAGATGCTTACGGCGTTTCGATATCGCGACACGAAAAAGTTAAACCATAAAATTAGTACGTCGTGACAAACGTGGCGTATTGTCGTGGTGACAAGAGTGGCTCCAACGCCAGTCACTCCGCACCGAATCGATTGCTGATGTTCAGACGGGAATTTTACCGGAAGTATCCTCTAGACTGAACATGAAATCCATGTAGCGGTTCTGCCAGTCGGTGCTGCCAGCTGACGACCACATCTGGCACCACTCGTCCGCCGACACCGCGTTGTCTTTATCTTTGTCAGCCCTCTTCTTGAGGCTCTCCCAGATCAGGAACAGGGTGTCACGGGTCTCTTTTACTTTGGGGTCGCTCTCGTCCCAATCCCGTGTGCGGCAAATTTTCTTGAAAATTAAATAAAATAAGCAAATTCCAATTTTTTTTATCAAACCAGACGTTCTTGGCCAACAGTTTTTTCGCATTGCCACGGAATATGCACCGTACATCACGGTAAGTAAATTATCGCCCTTCTCATGGCCAAGTCAGGGATTACGCGATTAATACGTTTTGTTCAATGGAAATACAATGTTTGGTTTCAGGCTAACACATGCGTGAATTTGAAATCGCTAGCGTATTACTGAAGACCTTTCATCGCATGTGTGTATTCGGCCCAAACAAAGTGGCATTACCATGGAGCGGATCGGGGGATATGTTCGATGGCAAATGTATTCACGGTGTAGTAATTATCGCGCGAATGCGTATTCTCCACTGACCAATCAGCTTACAAAGAGTTACTTAAGGTCAGGGTTGGTTTGGGAATTGAGGTCAGCTGACAAGACTGCCTCAGTATATAAGACAACTTTTTCAGAAAATAATTATTAAACGCACAATTTTATTATTGTTCGAGAGCGATTTGGCCGTCTGTGTTTTATTTGTCGGCAATAAATACGATCGAAAACAAATTTTACCGTTTTTTAAATATGTGTGCGATTTTCTATATAATAACGATGATTGCTGCGGTAAGGAATAAATATGGTTAACCGTCGTTTTCTTATGTATCTATAGTAAGAATGAGGCATGTGAAATAATTTTACGTTGGTACATGGATGTAACTTATCTTTAAATATTTGTTTTAGGTTCTAATCGAAGGCTCGGAGCGGTTGTGCACGACTGATTCTGACTGCAGGGGTCACGAATGCTGCGTTAAGTCTATGAACCTCCAGTCTACCTACTGCAGAGAAATGGGAGAGGACGTTGGCGATTTGTGCGGCGGTTTGTACTTCTGCCCTCGCTGCCACGACGGCATGGAATGCGCTGGATTTACCATGGACCGAATGGACTACTTGGCCAGCAGTCTATGTCAATTTCCTGCCAATGGAACCTGTCAGTTGCCCGCCGCCAAACCCATGATGACTAAATTCTACGAGACTGCCAACTTTGCGAAGGTCAATATAGAAAATTAAGTGGTCTTGAGTGCGTTAAGTAAGATACTATTTTTACAAAATGGAATTTGATTTTGATTTTGTTAAATTCTAGTACAATGTTACTGGAAAACGTTTATGCGAGACTGACGCAGATTGTCATCCGAAGAAGCAGTGTTGTGCCAAAAGATTTGAAGGGGAAGGGAAAGTGTAAGTTTAAGAATTTTACTTCTCAGTTACTTAATTTACAGTTAACTGTATACAAGAGTTATTTTACAAACTCCTTGCCTGAGTAAGTGAATTATCTTGATTTTTCTAACTTAAAAGTTGTATAGTAGTTTAATTTAGAAATTCCACATTTGAACAAATATTTACCAGGTCTTTTAAAGTGTTTGAATTTTTTCAGCTGTCGTGACGTCGGCGACGAGTACGGAGACTCGTGTGGCGGAGACTACTTTTGCAATAGTTGTCGCAAGGGACTCGAATGCGTCTCTTCATCCCTTCTGTCTGTTTCTGAGGAATACTTAAGCGCCACAACTCCAGTAAGCCAATCGCCCATTGGTTGTAACGACACTGTCTCTTCCGAAGAACGTTCGATCAGCAATGAGACTACCAACTTCCTCGAGGAAATCTCTGATAAAGTGTGCCTGCCTCCGGCCAATGGGACTTGCCTGTTTCCGGTAGATAAGTCAACGTTGCTGAATGCAACCGCTTTACCACTTCCGGTAAGCTTTTGTGGTTTTTGTTTAGCGTCTTGGCTGTTAAAATGCCGGCAACCATCTTAAGTTTATCTATTTCATTAAATTTAATGATTGAGATTGTTGACTACCTTTTTTTGCAAATGCTTTTCTATGCAGCTTTGTCACATCGGGTTCAACAGACCTTGCAACGACGATACAGACTGTCTTCTCAAGGAGTGTTGTGCCAAGCATTATAACGGCAAGTACAGAATGTGAGTGAATTAGACAACTTAAGGTATTGTCTCCTCGTTGGGATATGTGCTAAAAAAGAAATTCAGCGCCTTATTTTAAAATTTATTTTTTAGTTGTCGTGAGAAAGGGGATGATGTGGGCAGAGCCTGTGGCGGCGATTACTTTTGCAGCCGTTGCCGAAAGAACTTGCAGTGCGTCGAATTTACTTCTACTTTATTGGATGTCGTTGCTGATCTGTCTAGGCCATGCGCCACGCCTGCCAACGGAACCTGTCAATATTTATGGTCTTTCTAAAGACTTTAATTTTTAAATTTCATTTAATGAAATAATGGATGAATGGACTGTTTTTTAAGATTATGTTATGCAAATTTTGTGTTTTCTAATAAATTTATGAATCTCTTTAAAAAAAAATGTTCTGCGTGTAAATTGGTAAGACTGCTCACTGTAGGATACGTTGACATTTGAACAAGACGTTGTTTTTGCTTCTGAGTTATTAGTAATGAAATTATCTAATGAAAATAATAAATAATGAAAAAATATGTTAATTTTAATTTTACGGTAAATGTAGGCGCTATTTTTAGCGTGATGATAGGATCCGGTGTTTCCCAGCACACAAGTAGTTTCAAGATATCCCTCTATAGGTGCGAGAAAATCATTTTGATGTGTCGTACGGCTAAAACAAAGGGGACTAACCTCTACGGCTATTTCAAAATCCTTTTCTTCAATAGTCCCACTGTGATTAAAATCTGAAAATGGAAAGTGTTAGTTCGACTGCATCAAGATGACTGGTAGGAGCTGTAATGTTTTCCGATTAAATATTTGCATGTACAGTTAGAGTGTATTTTTGCATGTACACGTTTAAAGAAAGTTAACAATTGGACAATTTGTTTATTTCTAAAAACACATTTATGTCTAAATTTTGCAAAAATTAAACGTTATTAAGGGATACACTATATTTCAAAGGCTGACTGATCAAAGTTAGTATTTTTTGCACTAGTGAATATCGATATTTAGTTCGAATCGCTAAGGATTCGTAGACTACATTTAAAAGTACGTTTTAAAGATATGAGTGTCTTAACCAGACTCGTTTTACTGGGTAGAATTGCCGATGCCAGCACATGAAACCGATTATAGGATGCGCACTTACCAAAGATTACATTGAATACATGCATAAGCTTCTTCCGGCGGAAGTCGGAAATGCAGGCCATCTTGACGTTCTGAAAATAGAAGGAGAAAAAGGTGTGTTCAAGCAAAAGAACAAATAATATTTTAAAGTTTCCAAATCCCAAAATTATCTGGTGTTATGTAATGCGTATAGTTCCCCCGTACTTGAAAACCGTAGCAAGTTTGACATTGGTCAAAATATGCACTTCTGTAATGGAGACTTTAAAAATTAATTTGATAGGCCCCCTAGTTAATCATAACCGTCTTCGTATTCTGTATAGTTACGCGCGCACCTACTATATATTCACAAAACAATTATTCAAACAAATATGCCATTACAAAAACGAGTAAAACTAGTTGAATCTGTGTAACTCGTCTTCAGTCAGAGATTTTTGATTTCTTTAAGAATAAACAATTAACAATGGACCCTCTCGCACTGGAATCAACCATTTTGTATTAATTTTATCAATTTTTTAAACATATTTTAATTTTTACGCCTAAAAAAAATGTGTTGTGCTAATGTACATTATAATCTGCATGCTAAAATCTGCATGCAATGAATGAACCACAAACCCAAAAAAATCATTTGAAGGTTACAGACTGTAACGCCATATAAAGGTATCAGGAGTGTTATTGAATATATGAATATATTAATAAATATAAAAAGTCTATATTCCGTCAAGTTCAAGTCAGAATTAACCACGACAAGACCGACAGGTAAAATGACGCGTCCATTCTTAAGTACATCACGCACTCCACTTGACTTGTGTGATTCTATTTACTCCTCTGCGATATGAACGGAAAAAGCCCCTCGATATATCGTGGCGCATGTGATTCTCGGAAAACAAGAATAAGAAAACCCCATTGAGACATACAAAGTGTATTCTGAGTGCTCAACTTCAACTACAGTCGTTCGGCAACAAACACACCGGAATCTCCATTCATCGGGGTTTGACGTTGATGAAGTGAACCCCCTCGTGACTAGGTCCTGCATACATAGACGCGGTAATGGGCATTAGAGAAAACGTTGTTACTTAGGCCACTCGATATTTGTGTGTGTGTGTATGTCGAGGGCGGAGCACTTCATCGGAAACGCATTAAACACGTATTTGAACAACTCGTTATCGATATGACACGTACAAGGGCCATCAGAAAGTAAAATGATGGGTGATCACAACATAATAGCCAACTATTGATATATCTTGTGGTCCCCTCTGGTAACATTCGAGAGATACTCTGTACAATCGGGAAAAATTAACTGCTGTTAGGGAAATGAGTTACTAGATAAGATAAATAGAAAACTGAAAAAATTCGTTGCCCCAGACTCAAAATTGAGGTATCAGAAGTGAAACACGGACAGAAAAAAGTCATGAGTATTCAAAATGCTTTAAAGAATCATTAAAATGTTAAGCTCCATTCGAAATACAAGCAACCTATTTGGTGTTTCAAATATACGAGTATTTTTGAGACCAAATGAATGAAGCAATCCTGTTACAAATATCTTTAATCAAAGGGATTGCCATTTTACGAGTGTTGAAAGTGTTGAGTATCGGGGGTTATGCCCTTAAATTATGTGTTTACATAGGAACGAACATGGGACGTGGCACGTAATTCTGCCTTGTGCCTACTGAAAGAGTTAAGAATTTTCAGATACTTTACGATTGTACCTCACAGTAATTGTGAATAGACTATGTCTCCGCCAGTGTGGCACGTCTGATTGCTGAGCTGCTGCTGACCAGCGCTAATAACAGTTTCTTTATACGCGGTTGCGCTTGAGTATCCCATACAACCTCTTACGAGATTAATTGTAAGGAGCTCTCTGACCGGTGAGACCATTTATTAATTGACGCCAAGGAAGAAGTGGAGCAGCATGGAGACCGTTCTGGAGGAGGTGGAATCTAGTTTGATTCGCTGGGACATTGTCAAACATTGCTCACTGGAGGGCGCTTGTACTGTCGAAAGACAGTACATCTTTCAAAGAGCAATCAGACAAAGAGCATCTTTCAGATAACAGAGCTATCACATTGACCTAACGCGAAATTAGATCCGCCAAATAAGAAATACATTATTTTGCTTGTTTTGCATGGGTTTGCATGGGTTGTTTGCATGAGTCTGAGGATGTGAAAGTGGTTATTCATAGGATAGAATGGTATTTATTTATAAAAAGCATGGCGTCCTTTTTGGGCGTTCGTGCGTGGTTGACCACTGTCCTGCTACCATCCTATTCGTCAATATCTTGCGAATTTGCGTGATATTGACGAAGTTTGAAAAAGTGATTGAATAAAGTAATTCTGTACAATGCTATGTTTCGCCCAATTTTGGTTTGCTTTGGCCGATAGATGGCGGCACGCATTGCGACGCGATATCTACACCGTTAACTCTGTATATAGCGCACTGTCGCTATTTATTAGAACCCAGTCTATGACTATTTGGCGACGGATCGTTATTAGACCTTTCCAACAAGACTTGGGCGTTGCCAACATTCGCGTTCATTAGTTGACAATTTTTTTTCTATAAATGCTAAGGACAGCACCAGGTTCAGTCTCTCGAACCGTTAACCGTTGTTATTGGCAAAACCAGACGAATTCCATTTTCATTTCAGCTCACAATACAATTTATTTTCATTTCATGTTCAATCATCACCACGCTTAAAAAATATATCTAAGATGCTGTGAAAATGGATAAGAACACATGACAACAAAATGAAATGTCAACATTGTGTTCATCACGAACAACATAAAAATGTAGTGCATCGTGTCGAATGATTAATGGCATAATATAACCAAACGTAGTTAGGGCAAAGGTGTTAATTATAAAAATTGAAACTATCTACTTGTCTAACAACCAGTTACTGCTAAAATATTAAGATAGCTACGAGAGCATTACTTCTGCATCCATGCTACCAAATAACGAAAAACGATATTCGATCGAATAAAATTTAAATATGTCGATAGACGGTTGCGTATGAAATACTGTACAATCTAAAGTGTATTTAAATTGGCCAATGCGTAGTAATATACAAAATAACAAAAGAAAGACGGCTTCAGTTCCTAGTTGATCGAGTTCAATACGTCCCATTTGGTTACACCATAAGTTTTTTCCCTTCGTATTTGTCGATTCAGTAATCGTGAGTGAGACTGGTAGAGAGGAAGTGTTGACGGGTGGTATTGTAAGGGGGGAGGGACAGGTGGGGGAAGCAAAAAACAACAATTGCACTAGCTCATCCATTAACACCAAAGTGCCAAGTGCACCTTTGCACTTTGCCGCCACATAAGCCTAAAGTGTAGATCCTCCTGTGACTCACTACCAAAATCTCTAGCCATCTTTGTGAAATCTGATTCAAACACATTGAATGACATCCAGATTTAGCTGTCCTGGGAATCAGAATAGTTTGACCGACTAATGTTTTAAAATATTTTTAAATGATAGAATTTATCTGTTAAATACAAAAATATTAGAAGAATCGTATACAATGCAACCTGTACTATCTCGGCTAGTCCACGAACAAACCTAGCTACGTCAGCAACACAATACACTAGATCTACATTCATGTTTTTACAAGTACCAAAACGCTCACCAAACTATATAGTTACGAATGGCATTTAAAACTTGGTGATTTAAAAACCAATATCACAATATTTCAAAAATGGCAGCTGAAATTACAATATAATTTTAAAAACTATCATTCGCCGTCGCCACTCATATTGTTTTAATGATGCCCTGGAGCCAGCTGAAAATGAATTTAAGTACGGCACGACACGCACATTGTAAATTAATAATTTATTTGGCAATATTTTTCATTTCTAATATTGTGCTACCATGAAAATACCATCAAATGATTTTTCATCAGAATATGGATTAGTAATTTATGTTTACCAAGTTTTGCTTTCATTAACGAATTTATATTGAAAAATCGAACAGTTTCTGTTGAATGTTCTGATCGTCTAATGGCACTCAATTGAAGACTCAGACCCAACCAGGATATAAGCTATTCTTGCTTGGGGAGAAAGACAACGAAAGAAATCCAAGCAAGATGAAAGGAAGAAAGAAATAGAATGGGAAAAATCAGTTTTTTGTTTGCAAGGCTGCATATACCATACACGATGTGCGCTAGTACATGCGCTGTATATCTTGCACGGCTCATACATGAATAAGATGCGGCACTTTTCTTTTGTTAAGAGTCGGCTCTCTCTCTCTCTATGCCATCTTCCCGTTTACCTGAAAAAGGCCAGGAACAATGGAGCGGTCCCACCAAAGCAGCATGACGTAGATAAGTAGTTCAATTAGCGTATGGTACACATTGCCATAGCCGCCATCATTTGGGAGAAGTCGCCCCCAAGGCAATTAGCGGTAGCCGAGCCTCGAAAGTGTTGATCATTCCAACGTTTTGATATTAACGGCCGATTCTACCCACAAATCGCTGACCTTAAGTGGGCACTTAAGACCGCTTATTATACAACGCAGAAAATTGTTCATATGTTTAAAAATCCTAATTTCAGCGAATACTATAATTATCTCATCATCTCTTAAGAGACTCTCATAATTATTTGAGACGTTTCTTTAGCTAGAGCTAATTACCCGTCGTGTTTTAACATACAGCTGCACAAATTCAACACGTAGCCTTAAAACAAACACTTCTTAAGACACAAATCGACTACACACGCATTATGCCATTTGATGTCCACTGTCTCAGCAAGTTATTTTACCCCTCTACATCTATCTACATGGATATTACATGAACTATTTTAGGTGATTAAAGTGTTATTTCAAACATTCAGAACTTTGAAGTATGACTTCTGACAAATCGTGTCTAAAGTTTCCGGTTCTTTCAGCAGCATAACAGCATTACTGAGCTTAGAGAGCAAACCTTTGAGCGTTAAGAGGTATTGCCCCCGAAATTTCAAATGCAAGCAACCAGGCAAAGCTTCGGTGTCTTGTGTGATTACCAGTTGTTTCGAAGGCAGGGGTTTTTTGCTCATCAGTCCTGTCGCAACCAAAATTAATTTCACAAAAATACAGAACGCACTGCAGTTTTCTTCATGATCCAGAAATCTGCAGGCAAGCATGAGGTCAAAAAGAAAACAATTTCATTTTGTATTTACAATAACATGACATTTTCCATGTTTTAAATATAAATCAATGTTTGCGTTATGATGTCTATAGATCCTGGCTCATCCCACAAAATTGTACCATTTCAATTTGATTCTATTAAAGTTAACCTAGTATTTCAGAAAATGCATTTTAGTATCCTTGTTAAAAGTTTAATGGCGGTGGAATCAAGTGACAGAAATATTTTTTTCCCTATCTCACATACGACATTTATTTTTGTGTATAATATTTGTTGTTTTGGTATGTATCAATATTTAGGTTGTTAAGAATGAGGAGGTTCCAAAATTATTTCAATTACATATAAAAAGTAAAATGATTCATTAAAATTAATACTGTCGTAAAATTAAAGTCAACCTCATTACTTATGCATTACTGACTGCCTTCGAACGCTGAAGTGCCAAATGATCCCATTTTAGTATGTCACTGAAGTTGTGTTCATTTCACTTAAATATCGCTCGCTTTTCTCAACAAGATCCAATTTCTTTCTATTGTCACGATAACGTCTACCAGAGCTTGAAGCGCCTTGTCATTATTGACTACAAACAAGAATATATTATTTGTGTTTTCACTCTCTCTCATATTCTGTTTTTATTTTCTGTTCCGCGTTTCACTTTCATGCGATGTTCAATATTAATTTTCGTCATTCAACTCGAAATTGCTCGTCTTGCGCCCGTTGGAATATACCGTAGCCTAAAAAAAGATCACCCTGTTTAGCAACAACACTGAACAACATACTGTACATGTATATCCTGTGGAGACCCGCGACCCTTTTTCACAGGAGAGTATATCGAGCGAAAACTGCAGTCGATGTCTTAGCTGTCGTGTGATATATAGTGAGTGGTTTGCGCGTCGATCTATCGTTCTCGTGATCGCGGGTTCAATTCCATCCCGAAACCTCTGGAATTTTTCAAACAAATTCCTACGTGGTTCTTCCTTCGGAATGGAAATAAAGCCGTGGGACACGTGCGTGGACGATGAATGAAGCAGCATGACTGGGAATAATTACCGGATCGGTCCCTGAGAGCATTTAAGGTGAAAAGGCTGGTGGAAAGCGGACACCTTTACAAATAGCTTATGTGAGATGTGAAGTGATTCGTCACAACTGTCTTAGCGACAATCATTGATACCATCAATGGGCTGCGACAAAGGGATGCGCTTTCATGTTACATGGCTGACATATTTCAGTGCATTTAAGTGATTAATATACTACAAATATACTAAAAAAAAATTGTACCGCCTTTATAACACACTCTATGTAAAGCTCCCCCGATTGAGCTTCGTGTAAGGCACCTGCCCATTCCAATTTAACAACTATCAGGCTGACTTGACAAATCGTAACTGACATTATAGCCTTTGCCTGGTTTAATTAACTAAAAAAATTGTGCTGTCTTTATAACACACTCTATGTAAAGCTCCCCCGATTGAGCTTCGTGTAAGGCACCTGCTCATTCCAATTTAACAACTATCAGGCTGACTTGACATCGTAACTGACATTATAGCCTTCGCCTGGTTTAATTAACTAAAAAAATTGTGCTGTCTTTATAACACACTCTATGTAAAGCTCCCCCGATTGAGCTTCGTGTAAGGCACCTGCTCATTCCAATTTAACAACTATCAGGCTGACTTAACATCGTAACTGACATTATAGCCTTCGCCTGGTTTAATTAACTAAAAAAAAGTGTAAAAAAAGTGTGGACGACACTCAATATAAAACAGAAGTTTCACTGCATATCTACATTTAAAATATATCTTTTAACTTAAATGAGATCATTGGCACAAGCCAATTCAACTTTTTACATACTAGTAATATTACCAACACAATATTTGAATGTTTGTTATCGGGAGTGACTGACAATGCGCTAAGAATTTTAATTTTTTTAATTTAAACACTCAAATTGGGGTTGTCTGAGATAATGGGGCTGTCCAGATAAATGAACGACTTTCACTAAAGAATCTAGCAGAAATATAATGTTTTTGTTTCAAAATTCATTCAAAAATAGAGAACAGAATGCATATGGATCAATTCTGTGGTCTGCATCTGCATTTAAGTCTAAAGGACTTAAACAGCAATGCGAGTTTGATGCTGCGATGCGATTTCGTGGGTCCAAGATACACGGAAAAATCACAACGTTTTCGTCATGTGTACTGTGTGTAGCGTCGTGGTCTCAGATAGATACATAAAAAAATCCAAGTCTACCGGTACCACAGTACCCACACACACACATAGCTAGACACATGGAGCCATATTGGTGGAGTTGTTATTTCCATCGTAAGCTAATAAGAGAGTTTGAAAAAGCGAGAAAGGCGAAATGCACCGGTGGGGGGGGGGAGGTTGCACACTTCCTTCACCCGCTTGCCCAAGAATTAATTTAAATATTTTAAATAATGCGTCTTCGTATCACCTCCCCACCATATGAAAAGAGGCATGAGAGAAACCGCGTTCCTCCCTCCCACAAACCACCTCGATCCCTCATCCCTTCTCGCCACTACCACTACATCTCCTCTGGCTGTGTCGGTTCCATGATTCAGACTACTGTATACCTTTTTGTTTAAGTTAGGACGGACGATCGATATAGTTTTTTTCCCTCCCAACCATCCCCACGAGTTTCGTTCGACCTATCGCGTTCACCGTATGCCACTGTTAAGTAAGAGAGTTTGCGATAGCGAGTAATGCATGGCACCACAAAAAATTATCTCATTACCGTTAAATATTTTCGAATAAGATTATCATAATTCAAAGTGTATGCTTATACAGAGGTTGATGTCCACCATTTCCTTCATGGCGGTATTTTAGTAATCAGTACCGGTAACACAAAAGTGGCTGTTCCAATGGGTGGTAACGCTGCCTTGAGATAATTCGATCCCCGAATAGGATTATATATTTTAATTACAAAGTTTAAGAGATGGTTATTTCTTATGAAAATAAAAGATTTGGTCAAAAGATTTATTTTAATTTTCCCTTGCATTCTTGAATAAAAGCAAATTTCGTTTCATTATAAGAATGATGCTTTCACATATACATGTATAAGACGGATCTTCTACATTTCTGAACGAAAAGGTATTCGGAATATTTGGCATGTCGGCTCGCAAGTCAATTTTTTTGGCGCGTAGACGTCGACGCAAACTTTACGCGCTCACACCAACTCTCGCCTACACCCGACCGTCCCGCAGTTCTCATCCGTTGGGATTTGATTCGGCATCTCATATCAGCGGTTGATCAAACATGGAGGAAAAGTGCCAGCAACAGCAAAAAACGAAAGAAAAAATGCAAAAGAAAAAAAAAGGAACTTGCGCCTCCCACAACGCAAACCGAATAATTGATATTCCCTTCTGAATAAATGTCTCCAACTAACTCCGCTGGAGATTCGGCGGTTTTCATGACATTTCAAGCCTTGTTTATGGTTCGAATATATACAACTTTTTTTTCTTTGATTAGAATAAAAATTTATGCAGTCTTTTGATAATTATAGACGGAAAATAATTGCATTCATGATTTCGCAGATATTAAATCATATTACGCTTATTCATGATTTGTTTTACATATTGACACGACAATCCAATGTCTACTAATTAGTTATTGGTTTCACTGATTGGTTGAAAGTCTGAAATGTGACTTTTATGTAGTGTTCCTACGCAGCACTATGTTGTTTAAAACACTAGGTAGCGCTAAATTCGTTATTGGGAGGTAACGGTAAGTTTGCGCCAGACACGCATCCTGATTCGCTTGGGGAGATCTGAATTGACGGTAGTTGAAAAGCTATTTATAATTGAATTGTAATTGAAAAATTTATAATACATTATAGCAGGCCCAACAAAACCATCGCTTCAAAATAGAAACCAAATTGACATCAGCAAAGAGGATTTATACTGAGTAATATCAATTTTCATAAGTACATACAAAATACAAACATACCGCAGTGCTGCTGCCAACCCAACAGTACTTAATTTCTGAGATTCTTGCTAAAAACATGGATGTTTTCAACCATTTCAGAATTAATTTTTGTTTTTTTCTTGAGATCTTAAGTACAAAACTGGGACTTAAGATTTTTAAATTTATTTTTGGTTTAAAAATAATACAAATACAAAAAAAAAATGCAAAAATATTTTAAATTTATTTTTGCTACTGGATTTTCTGTACCCCTTTTGGTGCTTAGGCATTATGCGAGGAGCACATTTTCACCAGTATCCCGGGATCGAATAATCGAGAGAGCCCACGCCATAAATCGAACCAGGGATCGCCAAGCCATAGTCAGTCCCATTACCGACTGGGCTACGACGAGTCGCTTGAATCTGCCAACCCAATAGTTGACCAACCTTGGCCAACTTTTATAAGTCGCATCACTTGCGTTTGAAAAATACATGCCAATTCATTATGGAAAAAATCTGATATGACAAGAGGCCATTCTACTGATATACACATGGCGAAAAACAGCCAGCCAATAGTGCAAGATACTTGTAAATTAAGTACATGTAAACCAAAGGACGACTCTCTGGCCCAGGGAAACCCAGATCAACATTTGTAAAGGACTCACGAACCGCGTACACGATAAAGGCGCAAGTACACGAGCACAGTTTCATGAATGGATGCGTCGCGCAAAAGCAACCCTAGAACCCAAAAACATCGCAGAAAACGAACATCGGCACTTTTACAAATGTTCTTAACAGCGTTACGGTGAAAAAATGATTGAGAACAAAGTAACTAAACAAAGTGTACAGTAAATAAAGAAAGGACAAAGCCCGTCAAAACAGAGGAAACGGTTAGGGGGTGACGATGACGTCCGAGTTGCCAAGACTCGGTAAAATACAAAAAATTAAAAGAAACGAAATTTTTTCGAAACACGCGACAAAATGATAGATTTTACACAAGACTTTCGTCACTACCAATAATGATCATTATTTAACAATATTGATGAGTTCGATTATTTTGTCGCGTGTTTCGCAAATTTTTCGTTTATTTTAATTTTTGCATTAAACTTACCGTGTCTTGACAACTCAGACGTTGTAATCCCCACCCAGCCGTGTCCTGGATTTTTCCCACCCTTTATTTTACACTATCCGACGACATATTTCTTTATAGTTATAATTATACGATACACAAAATATTCAAAAACGATGCTTGTCATTTTTGTGGTAGGATTACGTCTATATCTCTTCAAAGTGCCGTATGACTGTGAGAAATTCGGTTATATTTGTCTTTGCGCGACACACCTAAATGCGCAGCGAACATCAGATAGAAATCTATCATCGTATAGACTGTACCTTGTTTGTCGGGCCTCCGAAATTGCACGCATCCAGACATCGCTGGAAATGGATTTCTACTAATTGTGCTGTTTTAGCAAAGGGGGGGGGGGTAGAGGTCGTCAGAAATTGAATTGTGCATGAGTGCTTCATCAAATATTTATTTATCGGAACGAGAGTACCATCCGGAAATTTGTTTACTTTTTCCATTCTGTCGATTGATCGGAACTGGGGAGGGTATGAGGTGGGGGGGGGAAGGTGGATTCGCTAAGTGGCGCACAGGGGCGCGTATTCAACAACGGGTACACCGTCGTCTCTGCGAAGAGACTTGTTTACCCTGAAAGCAAAGAGCAGCGCGCACGGATAGGCAAAACAAATAACTACTCATTTTTTATTTTTGGAACGGATTCTTAGATATTATTGTCGCCCCAGTGTATCTGATAGTTCAAGCCCAGTGAGCATAGGGTGGTGTATCAACTGTCACCAGATCAGAAATACAATTCGGTGTCGGTGAAGAGGCAAAATGGATTGGAGAAGTTGATGGAATGCACCCAGAAACAAGGTAGGGTGGGACGTTTTACACGAATAAATAGGAAACAACATAGT
This sequence comes from Mycogona germanica, assembly GCA_034698785.1. Taxonomy (NCBI): domain Eukaryota; kingdom Metazoa; phylum Arthropoda; class Diplopoda; order Chordeumatida; family Chordeumatidae; genus Mycogona; species Mycogona germanica. Next base: position 600 of record JAQGBY010004856.1, on the reverse strand, counting down.
CGTGCATAAAATGTACATTGTACGAGTATATATACTGTATATGTAAATCGAAATCATTTCGGCACCCGCTTTACAAAGATTGGTGCGTTAGCTGAATCGGAACCGATCCTGTCTGAATATATTTACGAATGCGTCCTCTGTCCTCTGAGGCCATCGACATTGCGCTGAACGCGGATTCTAAAGCCTGGTGCACACTTGCTAGCTGAGCGGTGTTGCGCTTTCGTACGAGTTTTCAAAGATCAACGGTGAACCTCCTTAATTATAACAAATATTTTTAAATATAAGAAAGATTGACACACCAGACAGGGATTTTTCACGTTTTTTTCGATCGTATCTGCTAAAATAAAATAGAAATTGTGTCTGGGACAGCGCCGGACGAGAAAATATGAACAAGAGTTTGACGATAACTCTTCTTACAATTACAATTAACTAAATTAGAAAAACGTGGGAACTGACGATACAACTATGACGATGACGATTCACAAGTCCATTAGGGCAAGTCCATTACCGCTTTCACGGGTAAGTAATGGACTTGCCCTATGACTATTTGACCACATGTGCTCGACCTCCCAGTCCCCCCTCTCGGATTAACTTTTGTTC
>JAQGBY010004855.1:0-15739 GCA_034698785.1 Mycogona germanica | reverse complement strand
GAATTACCGTTTGAATGCTGGCGGAAAGAAGCGTAGCCCTTGGAAGGGCAGAGTTGAGTAGCTGAATGGTGAGGTAACGATCTTGACTAGCCAGGTGGAAATTCTGTACTATTCCTCCGGTGAGGTCCTGCAACGCTTGGGTGGTGACGGCACTTCCTAGATTCTCGTAGCATCCGTAGAATCTGAATGGAGAAGACCGACTCGTGTTAGTCAAACACAAGAAAAATGATAACCTTACGTGCATGAGGCCGGATCTTTGTGGTATTTATACGTCACAAAACGATATGAACGACATAAACTTCTTGAATGGAGCGCTTTATTCGTGGTAATTATAAATTTGCCATATTCAGCAGTCAAGGAATTGAAATATTCAGCAGTCTTGAAACATTTTGATATGTCACCTTTAAGTATTAAGTAAAATAGTCATTTATTTTGCTTTGTTTATGTAAGAGGTCTTGAATAAACAATTGGAGCGGCAGAACTGGACTGGCACAATCGTCACAGATACTTGTTATTTAGTTATATTGGAAAATACACCAGTTGCATTATTATACTGTTTTAGTTATTATGCAGAATATTCGAAACTAAAATAGATTCCCCAAAATAGGAGCACGTTTGTCGATGTTTGAAAATCCGGTTCCTAATAATGGCACATTTGTGGCCATCACACAAATCGCAGAGAAACATGACCGAATGAAGAAAAAAATGCAATTGCATAATTGATGTCTGTCATGTGACTTCCTCGCTCTCCCCAGCAACCTCCCCATGTGAAAATCTGCTCGTCGGACTACTGAGTTTCGTCTTGCGTGAAAACTTTGGAGCCGATTTTCAAATTTTGTTTCAGGAAACTAGCGCTAGTTGGAGGGAACGAGGGGAGGGGGCGAAAGGAGAGTCCATGGCCGGCGCGTAAACATCGTCAACATTTGCGATGCATGCAGGGGAAGTTAGTGAACTTTAATAATGCATCTACCGAGCGTAATTACAGCACTCAGCCTCGATGTGTGTTCACAGGTACGTAACAGCAGGCCTATTTTTTTTTATTCATTCACGTAACAAGTGCAAATGCGAAGTCAACTCTTTATGTTATGACTAGAAACCTGCCATGCGTAGACACATGTACACGAGTAGCTCAGCCTGTGGTGTTGTGTTCAGAATATTGCGGCCTACCACCGTGTAACTGTAAAAAAAAACAGTCTCCCGGAAATTAGTTTTGAGGATATTTTTTGGTATTTAATGAAACGTTGGAATTTTGAGATCTACTGATTGCTTTAACCTCATCTATATGCCTTCACTGCACGCATGTCAAAATATTTGGTGAACTTCACTAAACCTATTAATAACACTCGGATTGAAAACGTTTCAATTTTGGTATCTGCCTGGCAAATACAATCCAATATCTACCATTACATACTTCGTTGATCGGCTGTAACGACTCTGAACAACAATTAAGCATCCATAGCAACCTACTGATGAAGCTCTTATAAGAATTGGATAGTAATTGGTTGTTCCTGTCCATTTATGTTTTAGTGTTTTCTTAAGTGCTTTGAGTTATTTTTTTTGTGCAAGGTTTTTCCCTTCAACGCTAAGTGTTGGCTTTTTGTTTTTGTTATGCACCTATTTGATGACCTCTCTGTGAATGTGAGTGTGGGATCATCGATTTATTGGCAATCAATTTGGTTTATCTTCCGCACTAGAATTGGTAGTCGCGACCCAAGATCAATACCGAATACTCTTATTAGCTGAACTTAGTGTGTGTGTGTGTTAAATTGACCCCCCCCCTCAATCACGTCTATATAGCGAGTCCCATGCAGCCATGTTAATACATTCTTTAAGATCTCACATTTTAAATTGATATTTCAATTTTTAAGTTGTGTGGGGGCAAAGCACTGATAAAGCAATGATATTTGTAAACAATTTAAAACAGATTTTCTTTACAAGATTTGGCGTTTTAAAATGATTGGATTGCGATTACAGATGAGGTATGGTTGCCTTAACTAACCTGCTTCTGTTGCCATATACTCAATTCATATTCGCCAGACTGTCGACGGATTATTTAATTGTTCACCTTGCACAATGCGTTCTCCCACAATCAAAGGATTGTGCGAACCAGACAAGGCTATAGTACTTTATAGCGCATACTAAATCAGCCTGCAGGTATATCCGTCAAAACACAAAATAAATTGCGCATTGTTTCGCGGTTGGGTCGCGACTGTACACAATGTACGCGCCTTTGTACGGAAACAAAGTCATATATATTCACCACAAGGAAGCAACAGTGACAGATAGGCCTATTTAGCGCGATAAAGAAGTGACAAGCCTGACTGGATCCTTTATTCGTCATTCATACTGGTGGTTCTGCGGTTTCAGCTTTACTGTGATTGCTGGACCACTGAATGTTGGATTCGAATCTGGGTCGACTCCTTTGGCCAAACGCAGAGAACACAAAAGATCTAACTCTTTCATCCTCTTTGTCCTTTGCCATATTAATTTTTTTCTTAAGACATGTTATTTGTCTATCTGAAGTTGTTATTGGTGGAATTAGTGTCAATATATTATTTATTCACTACAAAAATTCGCTAAAAATGATTTTATTCTTTTGTGATCTTTAACAGTTTTAATGGTATTTGTTAATGTATTCTGTTAGCAATAGCAACCATTAGCATTGCTCAACCTTGTTTAGGCACCATCAAGCGAACAACTTGTAATCATGTCTGGCACACTTTTGATGTCTTTGTTAAATACTGAATGGCGTTCGGCGTCCATCGTCATTACTGACAAATAGGATTGTCCTGCTACGTAGCCATGACCATGAATATGTTTTTAACGAAAGTATCTGATTATACCAGCTGGTGGCAATATATCCCTGTACGTTGTTAAGATTTCACTGGTATTAAGCACTCGTAAAGACTCATTGTTGCAAACTGTCTCTGTGCCAAGTCCATTATTTGCCAAACGATGACTCACTTGACGAAATCCTCCTACTAAAAATCCCAATCTCATCGACTACCTTTGCCAAAATACTTATGAGAGAATTACGAAATTAATGACATGACAAATGTTGCCAATTATAAGTACTTACTTGGCGTAGGCTTTCTCCAGCAGCGCTGGCCAAAATTCAGACGGGTCGGAAGAGTGCAGTGTGACCAGACGACCCGCGTGGGTGGGAAGACGATCGTCCACCGCCACCTTCACCCACTCGCCGAAATGCCAGAACCGGAACCGGAAATGGCCGCAATAGCCGATATCGAAACTCTGATCGGGCGGAACTACGCGTTCCAGAAGACGCGTATTGCGGTGTAGGCACGAAACAGCCGACTGAAGCCATGTGTCACCTAGTGAGAACGACAAAGTATTTCGTACAAACGAATAAACATTGACAAAAGACCAAAAACTGATAAAAAAATTAGAATCCCGTGAACAGAAAGCTAAGGTCCTATGAAAAATATTAATCAACAAACGATTTAAGCAACAAAAGATTCTGGAAATAAAATTCGGATTGTCTGACAGTTCAATAGCGAATATCACTGTACGTAAAGCTTACCTAATTCGCCTGGTTCTAAGGATGTAACGCTTCCTTCTTCGCAACGAAATCGTGGGCGTGGGCAAATTTCCTTTGAGGAAAAATAAGATATCAGCATAAATGTTACCAAATCTAATATTATTATTAGTAAAATAAAATGAAAGTTGTGCCCCGGGACAGCGCCGGACGAGAAAAGACGAACAAGAGTTGGCGATAACTCTTCTTACAATAAATAATAGTCAACTATTACAGAGTATTTAAAAAATGAATTAATTAAACTAGAGAAACGTACGCACTGACGATGACAATTCAATCAAACAAATTTACCACATCCACATCTCCCATGGAAAATGAATATGTATAATTAATTAATTATGCACATCTTAATGTGCGACCAAATCCGAAAGCTGCGAAATTACAATGAATGCCGAAAAAGAAAAAGCAACCCAGAACAGGCAAATGGAGAAGGGGAAAGAGAGAGGTGATATCGTCATCGAAGAGGTGTTTAGTGATCGAGATCAATCAAACTGTTTAGCGTTGAATCTAATAAACATCAAATCTCAGAAGTTTCGCGTAAATAAAAAAATTAGTAATCGGTCGAGAATTGTTTTTCTCGCGTGAACATCTAAACAATCCTTTTTAACTTTCCGGATTTTTGACATTTTGCTAAATTAGTATGTGGCAGCTGTTAAACAGACCTAGTAGGCTTTTACTCCAGATATGAATGATGTTCTTCCTCAAAAAATAATTATTGAAGGAAACAAATATTTCAGCCGCTCTCTGTTTGTGACGCGCCTTCGAATAATACGTTTTCTAGAAGTGTTCTGATCTATATTTTAACGCCCTTTCTAATCTGTTGTTTCGATAGTGGAGGGAAAAAATGATTGAAGGAATGAGTTTAGAGCACATCGGCTGCAACTGAAAAAATACTCCAGAGAGCCGCAGCTACAGCAAGAATATATTGTCCTAAACTCCTATGAACTTTGTGTTCGAATAACAAAGCATTATCGAATAACGAGTTTAGTAAACCTTTTTTGTATGCTCCTGTGTATTTCTTTTGCGACAATTAAAGAGATAAAAAACATGTTGTTTTGTATACCTTGGCCCATTACTTTAGGATTTTCCTAGACAATTTCTTTTGTTATAAATCTCTGAACTGCATATTTGTATTTATCAAATTCAAGTGTTTCATTTCATATTTCTGGGCGCTAACTGCAATACTGATAAGTATACGACGAATACGAATGTAAAATTCGATCTTTATAGAGGGAATACAGAATTCGGTAATCTGAATCAGTTGTGAAGAGCAACTGAAAAGCAAATAGATGCACCCTGGTGATGATTGCTGGGTCTCGGGAGGAGGACACGGTGCCGATAAAAATTGACAGCGGCTCTAAAGAATATTGTCGATAGAGTTATGGTACAGATGACGCTCAAAGGTGAAGGAACTACGCCCCCGAATTTCGAGACCAGTCCCATCCCTGACAATTATACCACATGGCTCGCTGGGTGTGTATATACATCAGTCTAAAACTCAACCACTTATTATGTGAGGGTTTTTTTTGGGTAGCGCCAAACGGTGCGCACAATTTTCACAGAAGATTGTTCGACACCCCAGCGCCACATGGCGATAGTACTTTATTAGTGCTGACCTGCAACATAATATAAGGAGCGGTCGAAAAGTACATTACAAAATAGCAGAAATAATATAAGAAATTCAAAATTTATTTTTTTGTTGTGTTATGAAATTGGCCATCCCAAGGGATAATGTGGAAAGATATTTCCTGTGACAACGCGTTCGTTTTTGCATTCCAATGAATAAGCTGAACAATTAATTTATTGTTACTCACGTGTGGTCGAATCCAGGTGATGGGCCAGACGGCCGGGCGGTGTTTCCGGAACAGGGCCTTGTCGTCCGCCGCAAAGTCCGGATCCTCGAATAGCGGACCGGTGCCACCCGAGCGTCCCATAGGTGGCGCTGGAGTACGTCGGCCGGCGGTGGCCGTGTGGACGGTCCCGCTTCCCACCTGGAGGTGGTGAGGGGGATGTCGGCCATTTTGGTGCTGGTGGTGGCCATTGCCGCGCGGGTGGTGGTAGTGGTGGTCCGCGGAAACCCCGTTGCCCAGCGCGGTGCCGTTCCCGTTGAGCAGGGGGCGCACCGAGCCCCGCCCGTCCGGCATCGTTGACCCGCGCTGGCGTCGGCCCGGCCCGAGTGGACGCGAGATATCAACACCCACGTTGGATCAGAGTGAGGCGTTTGCCTGCGCCGAACGAATCCATCCTGCGGGGCGAAGTAATGTTATAATTATGGTTGTGAATTGGCGATGGATTTCGTGTGATCGTGTCTCCTTAAGGCGCATACACATATAGGTTTTGTTAAGAAAAAACATATTATAACAAAAATAATTCGCGCATGTTGTTTAAATACGTCACGTGAAGTGGGAGTAATTCAAATTGGAAAACGTTGTGGTTCACCGACAGCGATAGGCGAGTGACAAACAAACACGGAATGACGCCCTAGGGGACCGTCATGCAATAAATACTAGTAAAACGTAATTAGACTGGATGTTACATGTTGAGCTTCATAATTTGCAATAAGAGTAAATCTTATAATTGTTCCTTTGTTTGATCAATTTTCAAATTTCCTATACACTGGTTCCGAAGGATTCAAGTTAGACCAAGAAATGCATCCAATGTTGGCAAATTGGTGAAGAAACTGTTCTCCAAAATTCGTAATGCCAATTACGAGTAGCTCATGTCTACTAAATAATCCAATGCCAAAATACTTATGCTATTATCGGATTAAATAATCAGACACCACTTTATGGCAAAATTTCTAGCAATTTTCAGTAATTTTTCTGTCTGCAGATATTTTCTTTGTTCGTTCGTTGCTCAATTTTCAAATTTCCTATGCACTGGTTCCGAAAGATTGAAGCTAGGATTTAAACTATTATTGTAAATAGGTTTTGGTTATAAGATAACACGTGCGTAGTTCCCGGAGTAATAATAGAGGAAAATTAAAAAACCAAGAAATGAGTCCAAATTGGCTAAGAAACTGTTCTCCAAAATTCGTAATGCCAAATTACGAGTAGCTCATGTCTACTAAATAATCCGATCAAAAATACTTTTGATATTATCGGATTAAATAATCCGACACCACTTTATGCCAAAACTTCTAGCAATTATCAGTAATTTTTTTCTGTTTATATATATTTATTCTTCGTTGAACCATAAATATAAGCTGACATGTGTGAGGTAATTTGAATATATTACTGAGTGTTTATGGCATAAAATAAAACTAGGCAATTATTATGCCTGTTTTTTTTTGCCATTGCATCATGATCAAATACACCATAATTTCAAGATTCTGAATTGCGCATAAGGTTTTCAATACGTCTGCACCACCCAACAGCCGAACCTCTCTCTGACTTCCTCAACCCCAGAAGACGCAATAAGTGAACGTAAATTATTTTATTTTTAATAAATTTTACCATCTGACTTTAGGGCAGGATGGCCATTAATTTTCAAATTAATTTCATTCTGACTGGGATTGAAGCCAAGCGATTTATGATTGGCGACTTAAAATTCGGTCACTGCCATACCATTATATCAGGAGTCCCCTGTACACCTGTATACAGTGCTGTCAACCATGTGTCACTGATGACAGATTTATTCTGCACTCAGTTTCGACTGATCATCCGCTCGTCCCATAAAACCGCATATATTATTTATATTCGAGTGCTCCGTTTGAATCGTGCTTCAACTCAAACGCAAAGCCGAAACGTTGACCACAGCATGAGAAATGGATGCGGTATATTTGATAAACTTGAATTGTCACCGAATGTTGGTCATATCGTAGAATTGGTGGCTGCGTGTGACCATGTATAATCACGATTTGCGCCAGAAAGCAATTTACTGCCAACAACGCGAACGTCACGCTGCGTTTGAGAAAGAGAGAGAGCGGACGTAGCACGGTTGTTTTTTATTTATGTTCATTTTTTTATTTATTCGTTCAAAAATGTTTGAACCGGATTTTGAGGACTTCTAAAAATCTACTTCAGGTTAAATAAAGTTTCCCTACTATAAAAATAATCAATCTAAACACTAAATTTTCAGAATTAAAAAATAATAATAATCTCCGTATATATACTCTGTAGCAAAAACAACATGCAAATAGAAAAACAAACAATGAGGCTCGCTAAGATATAATATGTCAATATCGAATTTATTAGCCGTGGGTAATATAAATAAATAACAGGGCAAAAAAGGCGTCATAAACTGTTGTGTACTCGTTAAAGAGTTAGACGTCTTTCACGTTTGCGTGCCTTGGTGAAGGCCAAACCCGGTACAATTGCTATTCATGATTGTTGTTATTGAGATGCACAAAAGTGTAAATTAGTTCCCGCCGCCACGCAACATACATATAAGCACCTTTCCCGCGACCACACAGTTGGAACAACTTCCGGGAGTCGAGGTCTTTAGATTATAGATAATTAATCCTCCTCAGACCGACTCTGTGCCTGAGTCTAGATGCATGTACGTTTCAGTGATGAATCTCATGTAATTTTGCTTCAAAGACTACAGGCATTGCCTTGTCTCTTTTTCCGAGAAAAATCACATTAAAAATAGAAATGTTGAAGTAATTGTAAATCAAAGTAAAATGAGAGATGAAATTCTACCAAACCCAGAACGCGAGCCGCGCCAGGGTCGATGATGTATGGGTGTACAAAACGATAAAAGTTTGCGAAACAGCGCCAACTTGTTTGATCCCACTCACACTTTCGTCAAGAAATTTGTTAATGAAATTGTTGGAGGAATGAGACCTCCGAGGGAATGCGGGTGCTCGGTGGTCTCCCAAAGTTTGGGAGTCGCCACGAGGGTCGCCACGAGGTGGCGACCCTGGCGCTGAGCCGATTGCCCCATGCAAGGGTCACTGGCTGACCCCCACACACACATGAGAGCAACGACACAGTTCTTGTCTTGCTCTCTTTCGCTAGTTTGTTATCGTAGAGTTCGGTTGCTTTGCTCTATTGTTCCGTTTAGTACTTTCTTCCTAACCATCGCTTGTATAGCTTGCTACGGACAATAAAAAGTCGCGCTTTTACCATTGCAATTCCGCCTCCTCGCTGATAGCTTGAGTCTGTTTAGCTAAGCCTACCAATTTCAGTGTTGTTTCCGCCATCGTGGCTCAGCCTTGGAGAATCTACTGCCAAGTTGGGCGTTCCACCCTTGGATTTCATCAGAAATTTTAAAATGTTTTTCGGAGATGTACCACCACCTCGGACGTCGTCATAATCCAGTCGTGTTCTGGATTTGATAGGGGGTTTAGCCCTCATTTTACCACAAAATTGTACTTTGGATATTTTAATATTGGTGGTAAAATTTAAAACATACCCATATTAATATTTAAAAAAATACAAATTCATTTATTGGTATGGTGAGTTCAGAAGAGGATTCGAAAAAGGTATACAGGAAAGATTAAACAAATGAATGACTTATTTCCCCTCTCCCCCATCAAATTTTTTGTGGTCTTGGTAGCGCCGTTCGTGGCGGCCTCGCGTGCATTTGCCTACCCTATGCATACACATTATCTGGACCATTGGAATTTATTCGAGCGCGCAAATGCCGAGACAAATGTGCATTAATGCCGCGGGCAAAAAAAGAAAACGGCAACAAAAACTAAAACGAGGAACCCTGAATGGTGGCGGTGCGCTCTGAAACGATGGAGCGAACCCACAAAAAAAGATAGGTCGCTTTCTCTTTCCGTTCTCCTATTTTTCAATCTGCAATATAATGAAAGCGGCTTCAGAGATTGTCCATTGACTCGTTTGATGCATTGTGAATACGGGGAGCGTACAGACGCATTGAAGTCCCATTCTGTAGCCGCCATCCAATTCCTACAAATGCATCTGTCCTTAGGAAGGTTGCATTCCACATTACTAATTCCTGGAAAATTTGGGATTATCAAGGAATAGGCATAAATGCTAGATAGACTCTGCGGGTTTCGTTGAATTTGAGCACAATTCTTCTCAGGAGCAAAATGTGTGTATAATAAGAACGTTTTTGACGAACGCAATAGCTGTACATTTTAAGTCAGCATCACGACAATCGAAATGATGTCAAAATCAAATATGGAACTCTCCGTTAACGTACGGAGACAACAATAATTATTTGTTCAGGTCCCATGAATTCATAAATTCAAAATTCGATGTTCAAAAAAGATTCGATGTCCCAGGCGTGCGGAATTTTGTGGGGAAAATAGAAACATGTACGGATCGAGTCTTCTTTCTCATTAAAATAGGATCTTGGATGACTGAACCAGTAAATGCTGAACTAAAATCCTAATCTTGAAATTGAGAACATTTGCTGTAAACATGTACAACAACATGCAGAATTTTTTCTTTTTCTTTCTTTCTGTTTCAATGTTTTCAATTTTTTATATTTACCATCCAAAACATTCTAAAATTATTCAATATTATACTTAGAACTCAGGACTCATTATTTTCTTTGCCAATAGGAGTGAATATTAAAAATATATTCTGCTAGGTTTAGCGAATAGATACGACCATACCGTGCGATCCACAGAACATGTACCAATAAATAATTTATTTGGCATTCACGTTAGGATGAGTTAGATGCAAATTAATGAACCTTCACCAGGCTCACCTCAATTTCCCATCGCACACATTGAAGACCCCAACAGCGGGGGGGATGGTTTTTCGTATTTCTCCTAATTAGGTCGTGAAGCATCTCGGTGGATCACTGATCCGTGAGCGATAAAACTAATAAATTATTTTGCGTGCATGGAAGAAGCTGGGATTAGTTTACGGTAATTTTGACTCACGTTTTTGGATAGCTGGTCACACAGCCCGAGAAATTTATTATCGCGTGGATCACAATCTGATGATGAGAGATATCATTGAATCATTTTAGCCAAATGCTAAACGCTAAATACAAAAATATAAAAAACCTATTACTATGTATAACTAAAACGTAGGAGGGAGCATGGCTGTTTTTTTGTTGTTGGCACGACGACTTCTCTATATACGTTCATGAACAACACTCGAACCTGATAAACGTAAAGATAGATGTGGGGCAAAATGCTGCATATAATTGCGTGAGAAAGTGTACAGAGTATACAACCATTTTTTTCGGTCTGTGTATAAGACCGACGTGAAAACACCGACCACCACACACCACCACCAGAGTCTAACGTGATACAATCTCAAAGTTTGGTATTCCAGCGTAAGAGCTCGTGGATATTTATTTATAAGTACACTTTTATACAACTTTGTAGGGAGGCCTGTTCGCTATTCAACGTCGTTACCCCCTACAGTGAAAGGAGACTTAGCACCATAGCTTTACAGTGGCGAAGAAAGATTTGATTTTTCAGAATCTTCCGCTTGTGGTGTTGTCTAGAAACCAGAGTTTGTACAAAAGAAAAATTTCGTACGAAACACATTCATGTAAATTATCATCGATTGACAAACATCAATCAAAAACAATTTATTATGCAGGTTCATTACATCGAAAACTAATTTAAGGTGTTATCGCTGATACAATTAAACTGCTAATATTGCTACCTAAATCAAAATTTGGACCACATTTTATTCCGAAAACTAATTTCCCACTTTTGCTTGGATAGGATTAATGCTAATAATTACAGCTTATTTATGTCTACTAAGACAAGTTTTGAAATACAAGTATTACAGTTTGCATAAAAAATGGCGTGAAATAGAAACATGTTTGCCAGTTTAACAATTATGTGAAAACATATTGTGGTCATGGTTAAGTCAACGATGCAAATTTTAGATGTGGAAATTTGTTTTCGTGATTGTAGATTATGCTGGTAGCTGCAAGCTATTATATAAAATGCTTATCCCAATTCGCTGTACGACTACTAACGCACGTTTGCACATTTTCTCTGATTATCCCAGTTGATATAAATATAGGACCGACTGCTGGTAAGGATGGGCGTTTCAGATCTAAAAAGATTAGTGATTTCCACACAGCACGAAACTTTAATCTAGGATCTTTACCAATTTATTCAAGTCTATAAGGCAGCATTAAAAATCGCAGCAAAATTAAAGAGTTGCTATTGAAAAAGGAAGAAACTACAGGCCATCGAGTTGAAGACGAAAACGCACTTTGTTCATGTATTTCCTCGACTCTTCTTTTCGGCTACACAATTACCATTTCATTCGTCTCGAATTATTATGAACGTACAATCTGGGAACGATTCATTTTGGTGTAACTATCCATAGGCAGTATAAAAACGCTAAATTGCACACCTGCATGCTTGGTGATATCCTATAATATGGCCGTTTCGAATAAGTGACGTAATTACGATTTCGAATTTTTTGGCCCTTATTTCTTTGATGTCAGCAAAATAAACCGAAATGATTGCATAGGTATTTCCGCAATAAAATAATTGTTTTCAGATGTAAAAAAATATTTTTTTAAAAGCTGCGAGTCATTTTCTGTCGTTTTTAGTTGTTTTTGTCCATTCAAGTTACAACATCATAGTCGATTCTTTGCTTGGGTCAGCCGTCGACCTTATTAATAGATCCTGACCGGAAATTACAATTCGCACGTTGATTATACTGGCCAGTTCATGCAAATATCCGAAATGCAAGGTGACGTGATTGTGTAACAATAAAATGAGTAGCTGCCGTGCGCAAATACAAAAAAAACACTATCGACATCTATTTATACTCACCGATGGCCTACAATAATCACATTTTGCGTGTACAGAAAATTTAACAAGCGACAACGCATCAATGCAATAACCCCAGATGCGCTACCTACCATCACTAAAAGGATAAAAAAAATTTAAAAATCTAATACGATTTTTAGTCAGGCGTCGCAGCTGCCACAGTAAAATACCTGTTTAGGGTTTTAAAAACTGACGATTCAAAGACCCCGGTTTTAAGTATGACAACAAAAACCACTGTGCCACCCGAAACATAGGAGAAAAAAAGATTGTCAATATAAGGTCTTTGGTAAAATGGAAATGAAAGATTAACCTGATCAAATGATTGCAAAAAAGACACCTGCCTTATCTAATCAGCATAATTTAGAGAATTACAATTTTGTAAGTAAAAAATGCGGTGTTTCTTTGACTTAACGTGCCCGAAAATAATTGTTATGAGAAAGATAATATTAAAAGAATTGTCAATAATTAAATAGCAGCTGTTGGAGGGCACCAGACATTGACAATTGGACAATTGAGAATGTGTATCAGAATATATTGTACACTGTAGATATCGTATATTTATGCTTATGGTTGATTAAACTTGAAATACAATCAACCAACTTGAGGTCAATCGATGCCAAGGAAATGGGATCAGTAGTGTGTATGTCCCCCCCCCCACCCAAATAATCTGAAGCTCTCCAATCTGTATATATTACTGTGCTGTATATGTTGTTTTTTATGTCTACTTGTCTGAGGTGTGGCTATATCGGAGGATCTGATCTGCAACATTAACAAGACGAGAATATTAATGTGGTGGTATTAATAAGATGATATTGGGGTGGATGGATCGAAGCAACTTTATTTTCTGTCGTCACGCGATCAAACACTAGAAAGAATAAAGAGAGCTTGCTGAAGAGGACACAAATTAATTTTGCGTTTCATTAGAAAAGATGTCTGGCCAGTTTTTCAAATTCATCAAAAACGACACATTTACAAATGCATTAGCGTAAAGGTAAACTGCCTGTTTATATAATTTTTAATTTTCTAGATACACATTTTTATAACAAAATAATAGAAATACTCCGTAGAACGTTTTGACTATGTAAAATAAAATGGAAATTGTGCTAGGGACAGCGCCGGACAAGAGTTGGCGATAACTCTTCTATTATTTAAAAAATGAAGTAGCTAAACTAGACACACGTGGGAACTGACGACGCAACTGTGACGATGACGATTCACATCCAACAAATTTACCTAGTTGTACATAGTTTTATCGTCAGTCCCCACGTTTTTCTAGTTTAGTTGATTCATTTTTATTTTCATCATTAAGAAGAGTTATCACCAACTCTTGTTCGTCTTTTCTCGTCCGGCGCTGTCCCCGACACAACTTCCATTTTTTATATTACACATTTTAATTTGTATACTTTAAAGATACGCATTTTTACCCATTCCAGAAATATTCAAAGAAAAAATGTTCGCTTATTGCTCACGCAAACATTATAGGACAAACATTTATAGGTGCGCATTAGCTTGCGCACGTATTTTGTTAAACAAGTGTTTTGCTCCATTTCGAAATTGTGAAATTTTCACACTGCCTTGTTTAAAAAAGACCCAAGTCCTGTGTTACATTTGAAATACAATTTGTGATCAAATAGATATACAACGACTCCTGGTTTGTGTTCACTTTAGAAAAAAACTGAGACAACTCTTCCATCCTTCACTTTCTTTCTGTCAATTCTAAGTAATATACAACTGGTTTTTATGCAATTGAAGCAGCTGAAAACAGTCGTTTCTTTGAGCTGAGCTGCCATTAAAGGATCCAGACAATGGTTGGGGAGGGAGACAAAAGACTTGCTTCAGGGACGAATTAATCGTGACACCATAGTATAAACTTTTGATACGCACCAACACAAGAATGCCACTATTTACTTTGTCGTCTGCTTTGTGTTCACCTGCTCTAAAAGTCGAGCAGAACTTTCAGACAAAGCGGGATAGGACGAGACAATTCCCGACAGACGGATTGAAATTCGTTTAATAATAGCTGTATAAGTATAGGCTTCGTGTATTTGGACGCTCTCTTAATAGCGGAAGCTCTCTATATATTTTCTGTCGTCTAAATTGCATTCTCTTAGAACATCAGCTGTCATACCAGCGACATTTTAAGTATATTCGCTAGATCCTCTTAATTTCTTTGGAGCTAACTGTTGCAAACCTGTCCTCACTTAGACGATGAAAAAGAAAGATGTTCCACATGAACTCTTGAATTTAAAATTAAAAGGTTCAAGATTTTTTTTTAAAATAATAAGCTTTGGTCAAATGGTTGCTTTCGTCCAAAAGGTGTATCTAATGTAATGTGCCGGAATTTCGTGCCTTCTGCTTGAATACTCCGTATAACCCAGAATTGCAGTACAAATCCCCATTTTAACCCAAAACAAAACAAATCTTCATTCCCAATCATGGTTATTGAGTCTAGAAATGATTGGGACGATTGATTCATTGAATCAACTCAATTTTTTATCGTTCCAATTGACGTCACGAGTTAATGACTATGTATTGGTCTGGTCACAGGAGGATCACGTCAAACCACATCACACATATCAATCAGTAACATAATATGAGTATTATATAAACGTCAAACACGAAATTCTTTTTTTTTCAGCAGCTCACGCATTTTAAGTGCATTTGTTTGTAGGTTAATGCTGCAGATATACAAGCTCGTACTTATCATTGACTACCGGCAGAAGCAATCGTAGAACCGATCGAAAAGTGTGGGTCGAAATATTCCGATAGATCAATCATCTTAAATACGTGCCGTGCATTTGAAATTCCCAGCTGCTGTCATGATATTGCATGTCTGATTTAACTCGGTTATCCTTTCTTTGTTGTCATTTTCAGAAAATATGTTATATATATTTTGAATAAATCATTTCAACATCGTAAACCTGAAAACAGATTCTACATAATTTAGTGTATAATAAGGGACTTGCTACCTGTATTTTTTAAAAGAGAAAAAGTACACATATAAATAAACATGTAAACGATGTTTTTCCCTTCAACAACAGGCAATGTGTTCAATTGTTCAATACATAAATATTTTGTTAATTGTTAAATCATTGTTACACAAAATATTCAGGCGCATACATCCTAAATTTATCAGAAATCTTCCTTTCCTAAATGGCAGACTGTTCATATTGCATCTACAAATGTAAATCGAAATATTAATTAAAATATTAAATTTTAAATGATACTAGATGAGATTATAGTTCTATTACAAAAAATGTATATGTATTTGTTGTTTTGAGGCTACAATTTAAACCTAGTAAACAAAATCAGTGACGAGGTGTAATTAAATCCAACCTACGTTTACATGTAGACATGTAACCGAGGTTTGGATAAATTTCCATATCGTCCCCTGGCGGATCTGAGGAGAAAACGCTGTTAAGCCCACTTAATGACAGTAATAAATAAGCAAACAAAATTAGGGCATTTGCACAGACTATAAAGAAAATATAACTGTTTCATGA
>JAQGBY010004854.1:0-15746 GCA_034698785.1 Mycogona germanica | reverse complement strand
TGTCGAATTACGTGCTGCAATTGATGTCGACAACATTTGTCACACTAGATCCCGAATTTCTAATTATTCAATTAACACCTCAGAGTGCTGTGTTGCGGCGCCATTGAAAGCTACATGAAGCCGTGATTTTTTCGCATCTAAAAGATCACTATCTTTTCTAGTAACGTAAGCGATGCTTCAATGTCACGAAATCAGTATAAGCGAATTTCTAAGATGATGGATTAATCCCGAAATGCGACAATGCACGACTGGCGGCAAACGGACACGTCGCTCCAACTGTGTTGACTCGGAAGACATGTGAATTTATTTCTTTGATGAGACGAGCTAGACGTTATAGATTGCTCAGTTTCTGCCCTGCAACGTATTATAATGAACCTGGTAATGAATATCATGAAAATAAGGGGGGGGGTTGGCTGCAACGCCAATTGAACTTGCCAAGAAAATCGCAACTTTCCTTCAGCTGTCACGCAAGTCACTCGGGCTTTCAAGGACGTCACGGCATCGTCGGCCTTTAATGTTTGATCGCAATGCTGAAGAAAAGTTAGATTTGGAACCCATTTTTTTTAATCCTATGCCTTGAGCAGTGATACGTTGCTAAATCCGAAATTCAAACTGTGTTTTCCTGTAGTAATTGCAGATTTTGAATTTCTATTTAATTTTCAAAACTGGTGACGCATGCGCATTGCGCATAATGCTGGATTTTGAAGTGGGATTTGAAAATGAGCCAATTTCTTGTCAATCACTGCAGTCAACACTTGATCAATTTTAGCTCATCCAAAATGAACTATCTGGTTGCGTACACGTTGGCTCTATATTAAATGTGATGGTAATTTGGTCAAATATCAGAACAAAAAATTCAAAAAGTAATTTCATTCGGACTAATTAAAATATAACAGTTTTTCGACAAGTTTTCATCGAAATTTCGGAATGACTGCATAAAATAAAATAAAAATATTCTATTTAGTCAACAGGTCATTTCACAAAATTGTTTTCTTAGCTTGTGTCTAAGTGTATTTTCATTAATATTTGTGCAAGCTCAACGCTCATTTTAATTTAAAAAATGCTTTCTTAGTTTGTTAGACACAAATTAAGAAAACAATTTTGTGAAATGACCTGTTGACTAAATAGAATATTTTTATCTTAACTGGAATACTGGCATTGATATCTGGTTATTTCAATGTTTCAAAAAATCAGTTCCGTTCAATCAATAAACGTATTTATTTTTTCGTATCGTTAAATTAAATATATCACCTAGAACTAGTTATTTTTACAAATTGTCACGATCAAAAACTCAGCATTGAACTCATTGAGATTATATAGATCGACGATCAGGCAGTCTTGGCTTGGTTTCACTGAAATGTTTCAAACATGTTTTTGTAAAGAATTTTTGTAAAACGAGTAGGACCCTTAACAAATTGCCTGCGCAATGTAAGGGTCCGAACAAAACTTCGTGTTGCTGCAACGCTTACTACTGTTATGTTATTTCCTGTGTAGTCATTATATTTTGCGGCACTGAAATAAAAAAAAATTAAAAAATGCAGGTATGGCCTGCTCACAAAATGTAATTCCAAGGATAGTTTTGTTTGACCAGAAAATCAATTACTTAACAGATTGTCTCATTACTGTATTAAAGATCCCTCTGTAGTTAGTTTCAATATTCACACTAACAGTAATCGTCCATGAAACTATAATATAAGAGGTGTATATTATTATTCGGTGCTGTCCCGAATTCACCATTTCCGTATAATATTAGAAACAATCATTTGTTAAACAACCATGTGTTTTAACCAAAATCGCTTATTGTACGTGAATTTAGGTTTTATCGATTGAGCCCAAATGTCATCCAAGTTCGCCATCCTCGTGGCATACTTATGTGGGAGTCGTTTATCTCAAGTCCACGAAACTCTAATTTTTCAGTCGTATCACAAACAAATATCTCTCTGAAGACACAACTATGACTTTGTAGGTGTCTCGAGAGAGAAACAGAAGTTCGCCATTTGCAGACTTTGACACTTCTACGTTTCATCATGATCGTCTCAACAAACGTGGTTCATGTGATGCGATTTTTTGGCATCCAAAAGGTCTCGATATTCTCCAGCGATCGTCCCTTGGTCTCCGGCACGAAGAAGATGGAGAAGACTACGGTCAGAAAGTTGATGCCGGCGTAGAACCAGAACATGGCGAACGGTGGGATACCCAGTCCTCCGAAGATCTGCGTCACCAAGAAGAAGGATAGCGAGTGGGTGATGTAGGCCATACCAGAAGCCACACTGCGCACCCTGGTGGGAAACATCTCGCTCATCAGGATGTAGGGCACAGGTCCTAAGCCGATGCCGTAAGACACGTTGAAGACGATGAGGCAGGTGAGAGGTAGCCAACCCAGATGGGCCACCGTCCAAACTTTGTCCTCGTTGTACACCCAAAAATAGGCGCCCAACGAGGTGTTGGCCGCGATGATGAAACATCCGGATCCTATTAGACATATTCGTCGACCCAAACGATCCGTGATCAGGAGAGCGAATAGACCACCCAGGACACCGCAAAAACCAATGATGATGGTCTGGTAGTGAGAGTTGGACCAGAAACTATTTCCGCTGTCCATCTTGTTGACGGTTCCCGAGCTCATCTGGAAGATATTGACGGTGAACGATTTGATGTATCCGGTGGCGCTGAATTGCTGGAAGAACTGCTCGAGGGCAAGAAGAAAAAATATGTCATTGAACCATCGACATAGTACATTTCTTTTGTGAGTGCTTTGTTGTGAGAAAGAAGAAATGGAACTTGCCATGAGCAAATTGCTGATGAGGAACGGTCGCAGAAGCGGCGGTCGTACTAGCTTTCCCAAAGCGCTGAAGTATGTCTCCTGTTTCATGATGGCGATGCTGTCCTCCATCTCTTTCATTTCCGCTTCCAGCTCGACATCTTTACAGGACTTGAAATCCCGTAACTTTCTCAGATTAATTTTTGCCGTAACCCTCTCTCCGTTGCCTAGTTATCGAAAGAAAGAAAGGACATTAAACATTATTCCAATAAGGGAAGTCTGCACACCATTTACCTGTAAGATAATTTCGAAAAAAAAATTAATGGTATGTTTGCTAGAAGTAGTGACATTTTGTAGCAAACTGAATGTTCAAATAGATGTTTGAAGTTCAATAACATTATAGCTGCATTAATGATCGATATACAGGTGGTCTTTTATGATTTATCAGATCCTTTTGTCTCATTATTTGCGTTAGATGTAAATCTTGGATTGTTTATCGCATTTATTAATTTTGCTAACATTTTATAATAACATACCACGTACAAATTAATATTTACACTAATAACTATTAGTGCACAAGACCATTTGAACTTATAAATGGGGTGGAGTCAAATAAATGTTATAATTACTTATGAGCCAGCGCGGTGTTTCCGGAAGAAAGAAAAGACCCAAGGTGCTAAAGACACAAAATGTTGACAAATTAACATGTGCATATGGGATTCTACTGCTGATTGGAAAACTCAAATCCGATTAGGGTAATTGAGAGGAGATAGAAATTTACCTAGCCAACAGACTGTTTCCAATGCCGATAACGGCAACCCAGCGCCAATTCATGAAAGTGCCGAAAACGTATGAAATGGCAATGCCAAAGAGCATGGTGGTGCTGTTGCCAGACATGGCATTGC
The DNA here is from genome assembly GCA_034698785.1 of Mycogona germanica. Lineage (NCBI taxonomy): Eukaryota > Metazoa > Arthropoda > Diplopoda > Chordeumatida > Chordeumatidae > Mycogona > Mycogona germanica. Next base: position 12,080 of record JAQGBY010004854.1, on the reverse strand, counting down.
CACGAATCTGTAAATAAAAAAACATTTTATTTTTAATGATGCCAAAGCATGTGCAACCATGTATTGAAAACTCATGGAAATTAACTAATGTTATTTGATATTTCATGAAAGATTCAAGAAACAAGACGTTTCCCCCCAGAAACATTTCTATTTTACGATTGGCCGAGGTGAACATTAGAAGCTAATAACCCAGATATTCTGTTGGCAAAAAATCAAAAGCGCCCGGCGATGACCATGACCTTAGCAATCAATGTATCAATATACCTGGCAATGGAATACTGTGTACTGTGTACACGTATTTTTAATAAGTGCATTAATTCAGAGTTGATCCTTTTGTTTTGTTGTACGTTATTTATTCTCTTTTGCAATAGAATATCCTTTAACGTGTCCCGATAGCAGGAAGTGGACAGAATTGGCGGTGATTTATTTGTCCTGTTATTGCCTGAACAATGAAAAATAGGCGTTCGTTTAATCCGCATCCATTTGATTCATTATTTTATTATATTGAATATATGGAAGTGTCGGAGTACATTTTCTGTGTGTGTAAATTAGGTAATTCGATTTGGCTTTCATCTATTCGCCATGGCCTTGCCAATCTGGTTAGACCCAACACATTAGCAATTAATGTTGATACGCCCGAAATTTAAAATCTTAAACATTATGAACATTTAAATGACACAAAACGTGTGAAATTCCATCGTGTAAACGTTCTTTATGCATCGTTAAGCGAGGTTTAAGGGGTTGTCGTTAAACTAATTTTGGAGACCAATCACACCGTGCTCACGTGTACCCCATTAAACGGGGTACACAAACCGTGATGCGCACGAAGGCCAAGATCTTTGTTTAGCTGAAGTTGCAGTTATATTGTAATTTAACTAATGATCAGCATTTTTGATCATAGGTTCACATGTATTTAGAACACGTTTTAAGTGTCGTGGAACTCGTCGTTCAGTGTTAGAAAAGAGCTATAACGTTTGGCGTGCGCACGTAAGGACTCCGTTTCTGTGTCGATGACGATGACGATGACGACATCGGGCGAAAATTGGTGTCATCAATTAGGACGTGTGAATCAGGTGTAGGGGTGGGGAGGAGTGAGGAACGTGCGATAATGATCCCGACCCGGAATCGGGCTCGATTAAAAATGTTGTTAGACGGGTTCGGTACCCGGAATCCAATTAGCACGAGAAAAATAGAAATACGTCACCCAAAAGATTGTTACCGGAGTTAATGAATGTTTGGTAAGGCGGTTAAAACCCCATATTATCGACTAATTGTCCAGATATAGCGTACTCCGACAGAGGCCTCCGCCTCAACGAGGAGAGACGTTGTCTAGACAACTCCCAAAAAATAGTTTTAAGAATTTTTCAAGACATATGTAATTGAAATGAAGGGATTTTTAATTATAAGTATTAGCGAATGGGTCGAAGCTTACGATCGTGAACCATATTTGACAACGCAAAATTAATAGAATCAACTCAGTATAATTCATACTCGAAATTACTGGTACACCTTGGCACTGGTTTTCAATTTCGTTGACTGATATCAGATTGTTTGGCTTTCTTGCGAGCCAAATCGATTTTGGCAAACCAACACTATTTGCTTTTAGCAATTACTACGCCTGGTGCATTCATCTGAACCCCATTAAATTATTTTAATAAGCAAGTGCACTATTGAGTTACTGCGCATTTTTATCAGTCCACTCGTATTCCAGTGCGCAGCAGCGACTGTTGACGCGTACCAGCTAATTGAGAGTCAATCTGCTAATTTGGTAGTGAAGCTTTCGAATCGAAGTGTAATTCTGTTACCGATTATTTGATCAGCAATAATGACACATTCGAGAAATCAATGATCTCTTTCCTAATATTACTCTTTGGTGCAATGCGGTTCATTGCTGTTATAAATATTGCAATATTTATGCTTCGATGGTCCTATCGAAAGGTTTTCAAACTTTCGCCCCATAAACAGCAACGAAATAGGATTTGACTGACTATGCGATACTAGCGGCAACATAGGCCACCACATGCCAAGTGACGAAAGATGCGCCACCTAGGGAAAAATGCTAAGCTCCTCATGTTGAATTGCAGCGTTTCGTAAAGTAAATACCAGTTTCACAAATATGTGTTATGGCAGTGCTATCCCTTCCAAATAACAATAAGAGAAATTGACCCTTCAGTTTGAAAGTGGTCTGTCATTATAAACGAGTTTAGTATCTATCAGTAGGCATTTTTATCAGACATTGGCAAATACGAGGCAAGCGAATCGTTCGAATCCCGATCAATTAAAATTGATATGCGATATGCAGTAATTTTATATATATTGTCATCAGTAATCGCTGCAACTATCGAAATGGCACAAAACAATTATCCGATAATGCGTTGGATTTTAAAGAAAAACTTACCAGAACTTGGCAGAACGTCAGGGACTACTAATAATAGCTCTAACATACATTGCCAAAAATTGGCGAATAAAAGATCAGGTAACCCTATGTTCAAAAAATCATGTTACCAGATACTACAATTACAATTGCAATTACGATTTTTACCCGCAAGCAGCCCCCAAGAGAGGGGCCTATGGCCAGGGGTCGAAAGACCAGTTGAGGACAGAAATGGATTTATTTTTTAGAAACTCTGGATTTGAGGCTCTTGTCAGGCCATTCCACTGTCCACACACTATATAGGAAAATAGGAGTTAAAATATGACTCAGATGTACATTGAAGCTCGTTCACCATTCTAGTGTGGCCCCTTCTACTTCTATTAGGAGCTGGGCACATCTAGAGTCCCCGATAACAACATTACAATCCCCCTTCAAAATTCTGAGCAGCAACCTTAAACTGATCTCCCTCCTACCCAGTTCCAGTGTCTCCCAACCCAGTTTTGATAGCATGTCTGTGACATTGTCAGTTCTTCTAAATCTACAGATAACAAATCTCGCAGCTCCAAGTTGAACCATTTCAATTTCCCCTACAAGCCCCACATGGTGAGGATCCCAAATGGATCTGCAGTATTCGAGCAAAGGTCGGACCAAGGAAAAGTAGGCCACTGACTTAACCTTACTTGGGCACCTCTTCAACACGTTTTGAATAAGTCTAAGCATTTGCCGCACCAATCATCTTTTTGATTGATACGATTTTCGAATCAAATTTACGAAATGGGATCCAGAAATTAGAACAATCAGGTTCCAGATTTATGTTCGGCATAACCACCTGGCAGAATAGAATTTGACTTATTTTTTCAGTAACTTTAATGATTTTTTTGATTGCTTTCAAGTAAGTGAAATTGAAGTTTTTAAATTGTAGGGTGTCCATTGTGTACCAACTCACGTTTTTGGGTGTCAACTCGGCCAGGTAGACGGAGGCGATGACAGCCTGCGCTCCGGTTGCTATGGAAACCAGGATCCTTCCGATAAACATATACGCCGAAGCGGTGGCGGCGGCGGTGCACAGCCATCCGAAAGCCCACAGCGTGGAGAAGAACAGAAAGCATATCTTTCTGCCGTACCTGTCCATGAGCGGGGCCACCATCAGGCTGCCGACCGCACAGGCCAGGCCCTTGCAGGACACCCACCACGCCTCCTCCTTCTTGCCGGAGAAGGTGAACCCGTAGAGGCCGGTGGCGATGTCCGGCGCGGCGGTGGACGGGTAGCCGACGGACAGGCCCACGCCCAGGTAGCAGGTCCAGCTGGCAACGATGGCCGCGTAGCAACGGAACTGGGCGGCCGACATGGTGGGGGTGTCCTCCTACACTCGGAAGCACGAAGGTCGTAGTCGTTTCACTTGGCCGACTGCGAGACGTGGACTGTTGAACTGTGTCGTCTGGTGTGGGCGTTAATTGTTCCTAGTTCCTAGTAGAACCTAGAACCACTATTGAAGATGTCCAAGATGATGTTGTCTTGCCAAAAAATGTCGACCTCGCTAAGAATTAGTGTGCGGTAAGTCGAACGCTGAAAATATACATTGAATGAACAGAAGAAACAGCAGAAATAGACTTATTTGAACTTGCTGCTATTAGACAGTACACACTTAAAAAAATGTCTCATTTTTAAGACATTTATTGTTTTTGAGATGTGGAAAAATTAAGAGAAATAAAATGTCTCAAATTACAAATCTCTCATTTTTATGACAATTTGTCAATTAATATATCTCGTTTCCCTATAATTGAATTGTCTCAAATTGAAATCTGTCAAAAATGAGAGCGAAAAAAGTCTCAAAAATGAGACATTCTCTCATAAGATATGTATTGGTTTATCTTAAAAGATATATAAATTGTCTTAAACGACATTTCATCGTAAATTAAGACCACACATGTGTCATTTTTAAGATATCATTTTTTAGTGTGTACATGTCAGTTATTATTTTTAAAAATTGTAAAATTTGAAAAAAAATTTCCAAAGCTGTTATCTTTTCAAGCATTTTTAAAATGTAATTTTTTAATTATGCAACAAAACAAATTAAAATGTTAAAAGTGCGGTAATTATTAATTAAAAATTGAAATATTTCTAGTCATTGAAGTTAGACCATCGGAACATCAGGTAACCAAATTCATAAATAAATTATTCAACCTTCTATCTTTCTCAATATCTCAATTTGTTTAATAACAAGAATAGTATTTACCCATCCACATTGTAACAACGCGATATTCAGGATTCCGCACAAGAACTGGACACTGATTAATTAATTCAATATTGTCGTTATTACAAAAAGTTTCGGATGATCCGAACAATCCAGCAGTTTCCGAGTTTCTGATGAACGCTCGCTGTGTTCGATTCCCGTATATTCATCACACGTGTCCATCGAAGTGCTGACACAAACAAGTCCGCAACAATATGCTGACGTTGCACAAGTTCATTATTATACTAAGTTTGTAAAGTGCTTTTGTCACATCCATGTGGCTGTACGCACGTACAGTATGTCACAAGAGCCCTGCGGGTGGAACGCATGCCACTAATAAAGTGCTAAGTGGATCCCGCCACTGGTGTAATAGTAGTTGTAATCGAGCACAGCGCCACCTATTATATCGTTAGCATATGTAGACATAGAGGGAACGCTTTGAAGAGGAATTTTGGCAAAGCGTTTGAGCAGATGCGAGGTCGCTTTTCAACTTGTGCTTTCGGGCATGACATCAGTGGGAACTGGGTTTCAATGTAGTCAATGTTTCATTTCGAAATTAGAATTATATTATTTGAAATTAATGTATTTTATTTTCACTTTCAAAATGAGTTAAAATTAGATTCAAGTTTCAACTTATTATGCAAAGTTCTTAATTCGAAGAGGCGGGCACTAAAATGCTGTCTTTTTTTAATTATCCTTGCCAGGAAAGAAAAATACCGCATATTTGATTCCAAAACATGAAAATAAATAGGAATTTTAAAAACATTTAAAATATTTTGTTTGCTACATTAATAAAAAGTACAAATACAATCGAATTAATTGCACCGAAAGCGACACTCGCGAAATAAGAATAAATTATCTAAAAATCCGGTTCCATTACAGTCCGGTTCCGGTTCTACTACAATAACATTCTTACAATATTCATTTAATGTTTTTTACTACAGTAATATTCGCGATTACATATTTGGCGCCTCTTCATTCAGTTTCACCTGAACACGTAGTGAGGGGAAAACCGCCGGATGTAAATCCCATGACACCGAACAACATCTAATTATCTCAACTAATTTACTTTCGATTTAAGTTGATGTGCATTTCCTGGAGGCGACGCTGCCGTGTTAACGCAACCCAATCTCAAACTCTCATCAATGACAAATCAAGTGTATATGAGGAGCAATACAACAAAGACATTCGAATGCAATTTAAGCTGTTAGTCAACATACATAAATTGTTCAAATGTTGACATTTTAATTGACGGTGCTGTAAAATAAACAAGTTCTGATTAACACTGATTTTCGGAACAACATTAGTGGTATTGTCTCATGAAAACAATCTGAGAGTAATTTGCAAATCACTCCAGTGAAAGTGTTCCTCAATATGTTGTAATACGTCACATATTCACAAGCGCCACCAAGCGGCTGCTTTATTTATAAAAACTCTGCTTCTTTTAATTCCCTTTGCCGACATATTTAAACGCAACCGCTAGACGGCGCCAGTGATTCAAGTGGCCTAGTACACGGTAGACCTACCGAAAGAACAACGTCCACGTGTAGCTCGCATGTTCAAGAGTAAAAACGAAGCAATTGATATTTAATTATGATTGGGCTGCAAGAAGCCTCGCACTCCAAATCATATTTGCCATATCTTTTGTGCTGATGACTTATTTTATTACACACTTACCAATTTTATAGTTATTGCGTAGTCACGTGTGCACGGTCACTGTTTCGTGCGGAGCAGTCCTGTCTGTGCAGTGATAACAAAAGATAAATAAAAAATATATAATATTTATGAATACATATTTGATAGTTTGATATAGGAGTACATATTTGTATATTTTTTACTTTTGCATTACCAACGCTTTACTCATGACTAGATGTAGTTAAAAATGATCTATTTAACCAATATAAATATCCAAGGACAGCAGATTTATCGAACCATTCTTGACGGTTTGGTGAGATTGGTTTTTGTAGATAAGGTACGCACAATCTTCGCAATCAACTATCAAGAAATCTCCCTTTCAAGTCCGAAATTATGTTTGCAAATGAATTGCAACGAAAATTATTTTAAGAAAAAAAATCAGTGTTTATTGTTTGTAGTGTACGTGTTTAATACAAAAAAGTAAACGTAAAAAATAAAAATAGATTTCATAACGTAAATTCCCTATTACACAAAAATAAATGTTGATGAATTCTGCATTTGCGACTATAAATGCATATTTAGTGAGATATTACAGCCCCGATCAAATGATGAGTTCAATACAGACAAATATCTATGTATAACAAATAGTAAAAATTACTTAAAAATCAATAAAAAACATCAAAACCAAACTTGGTTGATCTATTGGGGATCATGCATGCTTAGGCATTATGTGAGGGTCACATTTAAGATGCCCACGAGATCTTTAAAGAGGTTATCCAAATCAAGCGATAAGACATCTCGTTGTTCTTAATCAGTAATCTAATCTTATTGACCTCGAAGTTACTATTTTCTTCTGCCCATCAATGATATATTTCCATTTTCACCAATGATTCATAGATGAGTCTCCTGTTTCTTGGTGGACATCCACATGTTCTCGATACTCTCCAGCGATGTATTCTTAGTCTCGGGGACAAAGAGAGCAAAGAACAGAACCCCAATCACCCCGATGCAGGCGTAGGTGGCGAACATGATGTGGGGTTCGATGTCAAGTCCCCCAAACAGTTGAACCACAATCACGTAACCCAACGCATTACTCAATCCATAACTGGGCATCGTGACTGCTCGGACACTGGTCGGGAGCAGCTCATTGGCCAGCGAGGCCGGTCCAGCGCAGTAACCCAATCCGAACCCGACGTTATGAAACACGAGGCCCAGAAGCGGAAGCCATCCGATGGTGTCCAGCGTCCAATGTCGGTCCGTGTCGTATGACCAGAAATAGACGGCCAACGTCGCCAGAGCCATCGTCACTATGGAGCCGGAGGCGATCAGACTGGGACGTCGGCCCCAGCCATCGGAGGAATGCATGGACAGGATACTGCCCAGCACTCCGCTGAAGCCGACAATGATGGTCTGGTGGTGAGGATTGTCCAACAGGTGGGTGCTATCGGAGGCTTTGGTTCCGCGGCTCATTTCGAAAATCTTAACCGTGAACGATTGGATGTAGGCGGTGGCGCTCAGCTGTTGGAACAGGTAGGCCACGTTGACCAGGACAAAAGGTCGCAGCAGAGGCGGTTTCAAGAGGTTTCTTACAGTCTCAGAAACAGATTTTGCTTCGTTCATGCTGTTGCTCGACACCATTTCTTGGATTTCCTCTTCCAGCTGTTTTATCTCGTCCATCTTGTAGTGTCTCAGTCGCTGTAAATTCAGTTTGGCTAGTTCCAGTTCTCCGCGCATGATGAGCCAGCGTGGCGTTTCTGGTATCAGAAGCCAGATACTCGCTTGAAATTAATGAAAGACAATTATTTAATATTTAAAATGGGAATTTTTTTTAAAGCTACAAAAGAATGCCGCATCACCTCGACCACCTAATGTGGCTAGGGGATTGGGCCACCCCAAAGCATGGACTAATCCATCAGCTGTGAGGGGGTACTTACCATCGGGTAACCACATAGAAATTCCTATATGGTTTTGAATATTGTTGAATAAAATAACTTTTTTACTGTACGATTTTTAAAAGTAATGTTATAGGAGTACTAGAAAGTACAATTGAAATTTGAATTTGAAAAAATTTGAATATTGTTGAATTTCAATTTCAATGTACATCAGTGGAATGACCTGACGGAGCCTCAAATCCAGAGCCTTTTAAAATAAATCCATTTCTGTTCCCAACTGGTCTTTTGACCACCGCCATAGGCCCCTCTCTTGGGGGCTGCTTGCGGCTAAAATTTGTAATTTGTAAAACAAAGTTGTAAAAATAGCTCGCTCAAAATGTTAACGAGACAAACGCAAATACTTACTCAAAGCGAAAACATGAAATCCCAGGGCCAGCACAGCCAACCACCGCCAATTGATGAATGTCCCGAATACGTAAGCCAGTGTGACACCGAGTAGATATGTAGTCGCCATTCCGAATAAAACAGTTCCACGAATCTGTAACAAAACTATTTATTTGAATTTAGCGACGTTCTGGGCTCAGCGCGAGTCACCACCTCGTGACGACCCTGGTTCACCCAGATATCGGTGGCTCCCAAACTCTGGGAGACCACCGAGCACCCGCACTCCCTTAGAGATGTCATTCCTCCAACAATTTAATGTGTGTATTTTGAATATTGAAGAACCTAAAAATCAGCATCCCAAAATTATATTTAGTTTAGTTTATAAATACCAAGAAACTGTACCTCTTTGGTGGTCAGTTCGGCTGCGATCATATACAAGGTAGATGCTTGCGACACATCAGTGAGAGACAAGAGGACTCGTCCGATGAAAAATCCGAGGAGTCCATTGGCCGAGGCGGTGACCAGCCAACCCACAGCATTCAGCGTCACCATCAGCATCATTCCCAGCTTCCTGCCGTGGCTGTCGACCACTCGACTGGCGACAAGAGTTCCAAAGATGGAGGCTATGGGCGTGCAGCTGATGTACCAAGCCGCCAGGGCGCTGCTGGGAAACACGAATCCATAGTGGCCGGTGGCGATATCGGGAAGGGCGGTCGATGGATAGCCCATGGTAAATCCTTTGGCTAGGTTGGCGAAGCAGCAGGCAAAGATGGCCAAGAGACATCGGACACTGGTCGATTCTGGAACAGTCGTTCGATGATTTACAACAAAATTAAATTTTATGTGCTAGTTCAATTTCAAATTTTACGAGCATGTACGTGAACATTGTAAATATATGTATAGACAATTGCATTCTATATTTTTGGTCATGTCTGTAATAAGAGAGTATAAATAAAAGTTTAACTTTAAAAAGAGATTACCTAAATTTCGGAATATAATCATTTTGTGGATACTCAAGCGAAGAAAAATGCGTTGAACGTTTTGTACCACGCTACTAGACAACGCGACAATAAATAAACAAGTACAAGACACTGTGTTTTATACAGAAAACATTGAGTTATCTCAGATAATAAAGTTTCACAAAATTCTCTTTGTACAGTTTCTAAAGACGCCAGCAGCCCCACAACACTGATTTTATTGCAATATATACAGCGTGATTTTTCTCTACATGTTTCTGTAATTTTTGGAGTCATCAAGAATAAACCAAAATGTATTTTGATTTCATTATTGCTTCTGGTCGCCTATTTTTTTGGATTGTGGCCAGCAATTCCTCACATCTAGTGCCGGATTAACCAAAAATCTTGGAAAGCAGCAGCTTAGGACCCAGCGCCTTTTGGGGCCCCCGCGACAATTGTAATTGTAATTGAAAGAAAATAATAGTCAAGTTAAATTGTTTCCAGAAGATGGAAAAAGATGAATCGACTCAAAGAAGTGAAAAAATATTCTTAAAAAGACTCTACAAATGATCGTTTATAGGTGAAATACTTTTTTAAGTAATCTATCTACTCGATAACAATACCCATATGCTTCTAGAGATGTTTATCTTATGAGAATTTTAAAAAAGTTGAAAAAAAATTTCAAAAATTTGGCTACCTGAAATAAACAATTTCTTTGCAACTTTATGGATTGATGTAGATTAAAGTAAAGTGCGCTTCGCACACATTATTTTAATGTTATTTTTTTAGGATTTTACGAAAGGGGATGTGATATTTTGACAGCCTAGGAGCCCCACAGGGCTTAATCCGGCACTGTCCACAACGTATTGAGTCCAACAGCGTTGACCATTCGGTTAAGCCCAGCGTACACTGTAGTATAAAACGAGACAGGCCACGACTCGACGATTTTCCAGACGGTCTGAGTCACGCAAAGATGTCGCTCGGAGGAAGTTCCAAGGCTAATGCTGTCGACTTAATTGTGTAGCAACATCTACATTTCTGCGCAATTAGTTATCAGAAATCCCAAGCGCAAAGATCAACCATGAAATTTGAATGTCGTGATTGTTGCTGCAGATGAAACCGGGAAAACATGATTGTTTAAATTTACAACTCGTTTTCATGAAAACATTTAAATTGGTATAAAAACATATTAGTTTGTGTAACAAGTTTTAAATGTGCAGAAAATCGCGATTTCCGTTTTAAAGAGACGAATTCGTGGAATATCTTGCAATAAATAGCGTTGATTTTTAAGGGTTTTTGACAAGTGTTGTATTTGCTGAGCTCGGATATTGTTTACTATACTGGTACATTTTTTTATCACAGCCGCAGGAGTCAATGGTTTCAGTGTATATTGACGCCATATATATATATAGATGGTGAAACATTTACCTGTTCTGAAATGTGGGAACTTGGCTCAATGCCACACATCTCTACGTACATATAGCTATATAAAGCCGTCCGTCGCACCTACATTTTGTTTGTCCCCTTGTTACAAGCTCATAATATTATTATTTCTGTAGAACATTTCAAAACCCCTGCAGCAGAATTTGGTATAATCTTATAAAAGAACAAATATGGGAGAGAACCGTGGAAAATCGACGACGAGCTGGCGAGGCTCCATCAATAAAAATAAATTGTAATTTGTGAAATCGTCGCCAGCTCGTCGTCTTTTTTAAAACTTTTTTGTCGTAGATTTATGATTACAAAGCTCTACAAAATGGAAAGTGTTTTCGAACCTTTGATCCAACGGTATTATGGCTCTTGCCACAATTGGACTGACAAGTGGTGAATCGATTTTAGTCAAGTATCGACATTTATTACAATCACAGTCTGCATACCACCAACACTAAAAGCCATTGTTTTTTTAGTGTGTTTCATTCACAGTGAGGAATATAAAACAAATAGTCGAAATGTAATAGTTTGTCTAATACCCAATAAAATGTGTGAGAGATTATTTTTTATTACAATCAATTAAATTATTTCTATTTGTTGTTCCCCTCGGCTCATTTTTATTAAAAAGACGTATTTGGTTATTTGCGTTTGTATTTGATAACAAGATAGCATAAAAATTATTCAACGCGATTCAATCGAGAAAGTAAGAAAGAATTTTTAAATCCCTCCTTCAAATGTAATAGACTGTGAAAGTCTTCATTTAGAGTGTGCTCTATTAAAATCATATCCCAATATATTTTATGGCATCTTCTAAAATAATTGCTTGAAATTTTGTATATATGGTGACCTTAATTTTTCATTCGTATTTCAACATGTGATGCTGCATTATGATAACGTCCCAAAATTATATTCTGCAGAAGCGATGTTCGAAAAATCAAGTGTTGTTAAACAATAAAGACCGTTACAAAAATTACTGTGCTAAGCCAATGAGTAAAAATTCAATTATTATATATATGTTTATCGAATAATTAAACAAGATCTTAATCTAAAATGTTTCGAGAAAGTGTCTGAAACGCAATAAAGAAATGACAGAACAAAAAGTATCTGCGTGACTTCCAGCCTGTGTAAGAAAAATAACCAAATTGTTCGAAAATTATCACTCAATCGTCAAAAAT